>JACN01123793.1:0-76549 GCA_000787155.1 Scartelaos histophorus | reverse complement strand
ATCTTGCAGCCTGCTAAAAGCTAAAATTCTTGCCGGGCACAGACACACATTCAGACTGATGAGATGTGAGGGGGACATGCAGCTCTGCGATCAATACCACAAGCAGGAATCAGCGATGGAGAGAATAAGACAATGGCCTATCAGATTGAGGTTGACTTCTCCTTGTATGTGTTGCTGGCCTGTGACAATAGATTGGCCTGAGAAAATCCAATGGCACTCGCAGACAACGCAAAAAGGGGGAAAGGGGAAGACAGATGAAAAGAAAGATTGCTAATGCTCTCCAAGCGGCCATTTTAATCTGTGACAGAGGGGGGATTTGGTGAAAGCCATTATCACAGAGGTACCCCCTTATCCTCATGCCTTCTTTCTTCTCCGATAAGACAACCTTATCAGAGCGCTCCGAGGCAGATGTGTGTGTGCCTGCATACATGGGTTTGCATGTGTTTGTATTGCAAAATGGGTATTTCCAAATGCGATTTGCAGAGAAAGCCCTACACCCAATGTAAATCACCTTAAGAAGTCAGTCAAACGGTGAGGATCACAAAATGGATTGAGGATCACAATAATGCACTTCAATAGCCAGGGAAATAGCATGGAATCATGGAGTGCATTTTTACATGTGTACCCAAGTGTGGCAGAAAACAGGTTTTAAGAATATCATAATAGTTGGTCCAAAGTTCAAGAAAAGTTAAGGCAGCAGTTGATTTCTGATACGTTATGTTTGCCATGTGCAGCAGGTGCAAGAGGTCACATGGGGACGCAGATGTACAGAGCAGACAGTGGATGACACCTCCTAATGTAATGGACTGGGAAAGGTTAACTGTTTCTGCTAAAGCAATCTGCAGACAAAAGTTCAGTAGGTGTTTGTGTGCTGGCTCTACTTCCCTGTATATACATTTGTACTTAATATTTGCTTCTTTTATACAGATGCCCCTCTTTTCAACATAGTGTCCACTCTGGGATCAGGACAATCCATCACCACTTGCCCCTCATTAATCACCCCTACACACCAGGGCAGAGGCAGGAAGAGATGAAGACAAAGGCTAGTTTAAGTTATTTTGGAGAGCTTAGATCTGCCTTCAGAAAACTGCATAAATAATAGAGCAAATGCCTATTAGAGGTTGTCAGCTTGGAATCAAACCTGAGCTGACCTGTCACTGAATTAGTACAGTTTCTTCATTCTTCCTTACTCTTACTTCGGCAAATATTAACGGTTCCACTGCCACAAGCGATTTTGAGATGATCAAAGATTGTCATGAACTAGATTAAAATCTTTCACAACACTGCATATCTATTCTGGTTCACATCAAGCAACAGAAAGCTCACTTTTTTTCAAAGGCTGGACTATAGATTTAAAAACTGTATGATTTGCACAGCAGTACTATGACTAATAAAAGATTTCTGTATGAAGATATTGTATGTTGTTAATTTTGTAGCTCTAGTGATTATTACAATGACAGATGGGCTCTCTTTATATGAATGTTTAGCCATTATTACATAGTTTCACTGGCCCCTGCATGAGAAGTCCACTGCAGCTGTTATGACCGTGGAAACCTTCCATGTCTCAGGTCTCCTCTCATGGCCTTTTATTATGGATCAGTGGATCAGAGCTGAGCAGCCCTCCACAGAACCAGCACACTGGTTAATTCACTATTGATCCTCACCCATGGGCCAATCTCCACTTGTGTTTGGTTTGGGACTACAGTTTCGGTCATGCTCTGTCTCTCCCTTAGGGCCCAAACAAAAGACCTTGCCACTGTGTTATCAGTCAAAGTGGACACACCAGGAGAAACATTGTAGTCATTTAGAGACCCAGATTTGACTTGGCTAAGTTATATTGCATTTATGTCTTGGAAAAAGAGGGGGACACACTGTATAGAGCTGTCCATGGTTCTGAAATAAGTATCGCTCTAGCTGAGCCTTTTCTTTCTAAATTGCTCCACTGAATGTGTTGCCACTAATTGTAAGCCTATATGTCTTGCAGTTCACAGTTTCTGTCTTCCTATTTGCCCTCTCCTAATACACACAGCTGCCTCTCTACCTCTTCCAATAACTGTCCTCTCATTCTCTCCCAGAGCTGTGCTCCCATCGTCCTCCTCTTCCTTCCTCCCAGTAACAACATTCCCTGGACTAATTGTGATTCTGTCAGCAGGTAAATGCTTTGTGACCAGTGTGTGACAGTCGTGCTTGCAGCCCCCAGCTTTTCTCTGACAGTCATTGTGGGCCCAGACAGGCCCGCCTCAGCAGCACTGGCACTCAGTTAGCTGGCAGTGTATATGGATGTGGCCTCTCAGCTCAATAGTGAGACTCCAACTGTCGACTAGTTTGACACTCCCATTACCTCACCACAGAAACAGGGAGACAACCAGAGAACAGCTGGATAATGCAGTGTCTGACTGACAATACTCTCAAAGCCCAGCTCACCTAGAGCAGTGACAACAGCATCCTGATACTGTCAGAGCACAACCACACACTGTGACAAGTCAGCACTTTTGACTCCTCAGTGTGATATGAAAGCATCCCTAAAGCGACTTGGATGGGAGATGAGGATTGATGAATGACTGACACCACCGCTTCATGGTGACTATTTATGAATAAATATTTAAATAACATTGTTATACTCATTCAGTTTTGCAGGGCTAAGTTTTCCTAAACATGCTTTTGTGAGCCATCTCATTGGGTTTGATGAGGAGGGTCAGCTAATTAAAGCAGGCTGTTGACAGTTGTCAGTGTGACCCTTAGCGCTGCACTCCCCCAGAGGCCCAGTTAGCATGCTAATGCTAATCCCCAGTGACGGAGGACAAGGCACGGCTGTCCCCTGCAGGCCCTGTTGTTTGGACCACAGGATGTGTGAGGACAGGCACGGTGATGTGATAACATGCAGACGTCTCCATGTGCATGTCACACATCTGTAATTATAAACAGGGCAGGGCCAGAGGGGACATTTGTGCAGGACGGTTCCTCTGCTTTAAACACAGTCAGAAAAAGAGCAGTCTGTGCCCCCAAACAGGCTTGTAAAGAGCAACAGGTTTGCAGGGATTAATGTGAGGATACACCTAATATGCCTTTGGCCTGTTCACGATACAATTAGAAGCACACAAACTAGAGCCAACAACCCCCTAATGTCTATTAAACAGAAGTGAGAGGGTCCTGCACCTGTCAGCCTGTCTCAGCTGGCCCCAGACTCTCTCTCTCTCTCTCTGTCCCTCCACTGGGGAAGGTCAAGGACACATGCATATTCATGCTCAAACCTGGCACAGGATCAATGGTTTTTAATTGTTTTCTCTTGGTTGGTGGCGGGACGTGCCAGTGTCTATTGATCTGTTTGAGCAGAGGCCACTCACAGAGCAGCACACAGACCTTTACCTGAGTGAACACCGATAGACTGTGTGTCTATGTGTGCACTGAGCTGTGATTAGGACTGAGACGCAGGCAGCTGAGGGCTCCAGGGCCTCATGGGGCCAGAGGAGAGAGAGGTGACAGACAACAGACTTATACTACAAGCTTTAGAGGAGGCTTTCAGTCATTAAAAATCAATTAAAATAAATGTATTCTTAAAGAGCTGCTTTAGTGAAATAATTTACAATGTCACTTTAATTCGAGGAGTGTAATTGTAGAATTGTAATTGTATAACATTTATATTTTATTTGTTTTTGCCAATCTATTTTTTTCTTTTGTAAAGATAAATGCCCTCACCTGTTCACCTCCCAGTGAACCACATCTTCTCTCTAAAAAGATTATCCCCTCCAGAGCCCTCTCTGCCCTTTTTCATTTATTCTTTTGTCGCTGGTTGAATTTGTCAATTTGAACAAGCAAAGTTGTGAGATGGGGATGGAAATGCATGTTGTAAAAGAGGGGCTGCAGCCTGAATTGAGGAGGAGGCGACAGAGACAGATAAAAAAGATGGTGACAGTCATCCATTTGACCCGGGCCGTTGAGTGAGCGCAGTCTGCCTTGTCAAATCTCTGAGCTAACAGTGAATAGCCATATCTGTGCAGAGCATAGAGGGGTGTCATGCACTATGGTTTCATGGTTCAGGATAAGGCTGGATAAAGTCATTGGTTGGATGACACACACTGAGACCCACTTTTCTCCCTTCACTCTCTTTCTCTCACAGCAGCAAACTTGGAATAAAACACAGGACCTCTTGCTGTAATCAAATACATTCATTAGTGACTTTCAATGAAAACCTATTGCTACATTTTCAAAAGACTAACATTTTCTTACTCACATGATTATTGAACAATGGGAAACCTCAGAGATACAAGTCATCTTTGCTTTTGCCTTCCTCCACCTATCGCCAGCACATGATATCCTCCTATTCACACGCACAGGACCTATTACTGGCTCATTAGCCTGAATCATAGAAGAATTACACTCTAGCCATTCAGAGTGGAGCAGGGAATGGGGAATTTTTAGCTCAGGAGTCAGGGGTTAAGTTCCCAATCAAAATGGCCAGGCAGATGTATTCAGACATTTTAATATTGGCCATTGTAGATGCTAAAAATTGTAATCCCATACTGGCACAACTGGCCCCCAAGGCAACTCAAGCAGTCATAAGGAGGGGGTTGGTGTTTTGATGTACCCTGTAGCATTGAGATAATTGTGTTGGAATTGCTGCCACCTTGAACACTTTGCAGAGGAAGTGTCCTCTCTCATGCTCTGTATTTAGTATCTGCGGTCATACTCTTTTGCAGCTTGCTTGTACAGAGCTGCTGCAAATGAAAATCACATAATCCAGTACACTAAAACTGTTTGGTCTGCCTTTGGTTGGTGGACAAATGTGGGCAATGATAACATGAAGAGAACCACAAGAGGGTGCCAATGACAGAGGCTACAGGAAACTACCAGCACATGATAAAGTTCACAGTTCACAATTCAGAATCACTCTATATATTTATTTATTCACCTGTTTGATTACAATAATAATACGGCTCCTTTTCCAGCCGTGGTATGGTCGTTTACATTCTGCTCCCCTCCCTTCATGGTACTGTCCTCTCGTAAGGTTCAAACTAATGACTAGTGACAGTCCACTGAAGGGAGCGAGCTGTTTGCAGTCAGCAGTGCGTTTGTTGGTAATTATTTTCCAGAGTGTCACATTAGTGTCAGCCTCATGGCACCGGGGAGGGGCAGGGGCAAGGAGGGCACCGTGTCAGGTTTGGTGTTTTTGTGTTTGGGCAAAGATTAAAACAGTGATGGCAATGAGGAGTGGCTATTCAAAGCATCCACCTCTTTTAATATTCACTTTCACTCCATGTAAACTCTACTCATTAGATCAAACAAAAAGATAAGTCAAAGAACAATTTGTATTCATTTTATCTAGGTCTGTTATAACTGTTAAACGTATTAAACATTAAGAAGATACTTCAAAATGATGAAGTCGTTCTTGTTGTTTTTTTCTTCCCAAAATACCATGTTAATATCACACACAGGTATTATATTGTTCAATGCTGTGTTACAGCTCTCTGTAAACCAAGACAACTAATGGTTATTGACCTTAACTTGCTCATGTGGACCTAAAGCCTCTGCAGACTGATTTAGGAACCCACTGGGGAAGTCGTAAAGTGATAGGAAACTGACTAACAGCCCATTGTTTCAGTCTTTTCAAATGGGAATGCCTTCAATCTGCATATTTGAGTAAATTGAAAAAGAGCAAGGTGGGGTTTGAATGCATGCAGGCAGTACACCCGAAGCGGGTGTGCTGTGAATGTGAATGAACATGAGTGTGTAGGGGGCAGACTTTGCCCCTCTGGGAGGAAGTGATCAATGATGGAGACCATAATGCACCTCTCTGTATTCCTGCTCACATGTGTGCTCACTGCTGCTTTTGGAACTGTCAGACTCTCCCAGTTTTAGTGGAGGAGCATTGTCACATGTTCGACAGCTCATCTCTCACACGTTCCTCTGCACTCCATCTTGTAGCTGTCTGCTCGATGGCCTCTCTCCGTCTCACTTCCACCACTCGCTGCCTGGCAGACTGCTGTGCTCTGGCACTGCTGTCTCTCCCTATGTTAATATAGTAGCTAACCTCTCTCTCCATTGCACAGCTACCAGTCAGTCTCTGTTGATATACTGAGAAGAGCGTACTGCTGTGCATTACCAACTGACTGCGGAGAACGGAACTTCATCTGTACCAAGAATACAAGTGACCACCTGCTCAATCTGTCTACAAAAGCTTCTTGTTACTGCAATCTAAGATGTGAATATATATATTTCATGTTTTGGTTAGTAAACATATTGTTTGCAATATGAAGAAGCAAATATTCTTTGTCATACAGCTGATAATTATCGCCAGTTGTTTTTTTGGAAACTCTTGCAGCAATGGCCCTATTCCACTCTCACTGTGGAAATAAGTGAAAAATGAAGCATTTATTCTGAAACAATACAATCAAACTGAAGTTAAGAGACTCCACTATAGCCCCTGGTACTGTAAATAAATAAGACTAAGTGGAAACTATTTAATTTATCTCTCCTAGCCTCCAGATTACTTTTACTACAAAATCAGTACACACCTCAAATAAAATACATCGCATTAACCCAAAGATAAGTCTTAACTCTTCGTAAATCACAATGTTTTGCTGTGTGGGTGAGTGTGTGGCAGTCATGAAGACAGCCAACTGACTCACCTCCTGCCAGAAAATGAAGACATACAATTAACATCGCATCCCATCATCCTCAGCTGAGCAGGCAGGCCTGTAATTGGCTAGCTGACCAGCCTGCGTGGCTTCGGGTGGCAATTTATTCTGGGAGCCATGCAGTTTACCCTGGGCGCCTAACGGCCCCTGTGCCATAACCTGGCTGAGGCAGCGGGGACATCATTAACACTTCACTGGCCTGCAGGACACATACACATCACTCTCTATGCTCCCACCACAGTCACAGACATAAGGGCCAAATCAGACCAGCAGGGCATAAATAATCGTCAGCATGCCAACGCAGCCGCTTAAACAGGTCCACTCACTGATCAATGTAAAGAAGTGACTCTGTGCTTTAAATACTGCTGAAGGTTTGTAAGAAATGTCAGTGGTTTCTAATCCTGACCTGAGAGATGGACAGTTACCTCAGTCCAAAACAATGTCTGACAGAGGAGCTCTTACTTTAGTAATGACCTTCGTCTGGAGGAGTCATGTGCTGATCCTATGAAGAGACTGTAACCGTCAGGCTGGACTCTTTATGTGCCCATTTAAAGTCTGCATCTGCTGTCTGCTCCTCCATATGTCCATCCAGAGACAGGATGAGAAACAGTGAGAAAAACAGCAGTAAACATGTTAAATAAGTATAAATGACTTCTAGCAGTAGACTACTGGTCATACAGTCTTGTAATATACATTATTAGACTTAAAAAGGCCCATTCTTCTGTAGAGAGAGCATTCATTTAGACCTCTCACAGAAGTTCTCACTCATGTCTGCTCCTCTGCGGTCATATTCCCAGTTCACACATTTGCTCCATCAGGACTCCGTTTGCTCTGATTACACACACACTTCCACACACTTCCCAACGCACACAGGCTCACAGCCAAATGGCTGTTCATTAAAGACAGGGACCTGAGGGGAAGCAATCGTCTGAGAGACGGAAATTGCGTGTCACATTACATTAGCAGAGTAAAGCCTCTGGATTGGCTCCGGGGAATAAGGAATTATTTCAATTACATTATTTCAAAAACTCTTTAAGCAATACCAATACCGATAAAAACAAATTAAGAGTGATTTGGGCTGATATGTGGGGCTCTTAGCTGTGCTTTCTGACACTGTACAGGAAATCTGATACAAATTATTTAGATATTACATGGTGTGTAATGTGTCAGAGTTTAAAGTAGATTATCTGTGACAAATAATACCATTATTTTTCATCATGTTGCATAAAAAGCAAATGTTCCAACGTCAGTCAGATACAGGCTGTCCCTCTATGCCACTATGGTCTCTCACAAAAGTAATAACTCCACACAACCCCACTGATTCAACACAAACATTTATACCAGCAGGCATGGCGGTGCTGCAAGTTTAACACCACGTATTCAGCGCTCATTTGTAGTCCTATAAAATGGTTTAAGTTTACTTTGTAGTAGTAAAAAAGAACTACAAGAACCAGAGTAAAAAAACGAAAAGAGCCTTACATGGTTGATTAATATAGGATGCTTCTTTTCTTTGAGCGTAAAAGAGTATCGTGAGGAGGGTCAGTAGCCTGTAGTAGTGTAGGGGCAGTGCGGCTCAGAGGGACCATGGAGGAGGGAGGGGGACGGGGGAGAGGGGGCGCCTCAGAAAGAGGCTGGTGAAGAGGCAGAGGGGACTGTCGCACGGAGCTCCACAAGCAGACATCAACAGAACAGAGACGCACCGACCTGCACCACATCAGCCCGGTGTCCTCTGTCCTCACGCAGACAGCCGCTCCCGAAGAGCGCACATCTGCTCCTCTGCGCACTCGGACCGGACCAGCTGCGCCAAACACGCGTCTGCGCCGCTTGTGTGAGGCGTCCTGAAGAAGTTCAGAGAAAGTTGGAACCAGCGGAGACCGACGCGCTTTCATCACTACACAGTAAGTACCGCCAAATGCCTTGTGCGAACTGGATTTGTAGATTATACTTTCAAGGACCGGAAATATTTTAGGAATTAGGCCCACCTCAACTTGTGAGGAACACGTGGCTCGAGCGAAAGTGTGAAGAACTTCACGGGACGTGAAAGTAGATGAAGATGCTTAAATATAAAACACAACTTTAGAGAAGTTTATCATCTCACGGCAAACATTCACAACTATTGTGTTAATGCCATAGACTGTATGGTTAATACACAACAGCAAAAACGCGTAAATGCAGTAAAATAAACCAGTTAAAAAGATCTAGGTTTATGGGATAAATATAGATTAAAATAGGCAAATAAAAATAAGAGTTTATATTTGAATTATTTACTACTTCTGTGAGTTTATAGTAAATCCCTTGTTACGTTTGTGTGGCTGCATTCTGTGTTTTTACATCCTTGTGGTCACTACAAAGCACTAAAGTGTTGTGGGGTGTTATTATATTATACATTATATTTCTTGCTAATGTTAATGTTGTGTTGTTGCGGAAAATAAATAAATAATCTAAATAAAACGTAGCCCTACAGAAATGGACTTTGTATGTTTTATAATTTGCTTCTCTCCAAGAGCAAAATGTCGAAATTTAGTGGCAATTTAGAAGTGTTATATAATTATAATTTAAAGTATTGAATTGAATATTAAAGGCCGTTTAATAGGATAATAATGCCTTATAATAATTTCTTATTCAAATGAATTAATCATTAATATATGGATAAAAATGCTTTTTATTATTATAATATTATATTTGTATTTGTAGTTCTTTTTATGAAGAGTAAAACTAAAAGACACATTATTATCACATTAATGTGTAATATACGCCTTCTAGAACATTGTTCTTCATTGTATGTGTGTCCACAGAGCCATTGTCAGGAGGTGAATGGACCTCCACCAGCCCTTTAAGATGGACAGTCCCTCTTACCTGCCTGCTCCTCTGGCCTCTCCAGCTCTCATGGTCCTGGCCTCCACCGCTGAGGCTGGCCGTGATGCCTCTGTGCCCTGCCAGGCACCCAGGCCTTTTGGTGTGCCCAGCTCTGTGGAGAAGGACCTGCATCTGCCTTTCCCCTCTGCCTCATACACTTTCACATCGATGTACCAGCGTCAAGGCCCCCTGTCAGGTACCTTTACCCCCAGAGACTTCCCCGCCTCCCTGCTCCACCTGCACCCACAGTTTAGTGCCCCAAACCTGGACTGCTCCCCCCTGGGTATGCTCAGCCACAGCAGTGTCGGAGCGTTTAGACCATTCTCATCTCCCTCAGAGGACAGAGAGCCAGGGGGCTATCAGTCAGCATTCACCCCTGCAAAGAGGCTCAAGAGCTGCTTCCCGGATGTGGAGGGAAAGGAGTTTGACTTTGGCTCTTCTGGGACCTCCCATAAAACAGGAGAAGACTCCGGGAGGAAATTGTTTTCTATGTCGGGCCTGCTGTCTGATGGAGAAACTTCATCAAGCCCAGAGGAACGCAAAGAGCACAGTGAGTACAATACGGATCCTCACCTAATCTCATGATTTTATTTGGACCCATTTGGCATGATTAATTAGGGCAGTAAAGTGTGTTCTCTTAGTTTGTTTTATAAATATAATTGTTTTCCATTATGTCAGAGCTTTTTACAAATAAAAACAACCTTTTTAGACTCATGAGGAAACCTTTCTCGTGTGCACTCTGGTTGTTAACATGTAGTCAGGCAAAGTGTTTACAGCGGCTGCCTGTGCCCAACTTTGACACCACTAAATTGAACAGTGTCACTCATTCAGCTCAGTGATCATTAGCCACATATGACCATTAGGCCTATTGGAAGTCACCGCTCCCGCGGCGGGGAAACACAAATACATGGGTGCGTATGGAGAGTTGACATAGGCGGAGTGAGAGTTGGAACGAATGACACCCTGTCAGAGATAACGAGGTGGCAGAGATAGAGCAAGGGATGGAGGAGGATAGAGAAAAATAAAGACAGAAAAAGAGAGGGAGATGCAATGATGCGCCACAGCCCAAGCTCCCAACGACAACCCTCAGCTCAATATGGCCGCCCACACCAGCCGTCTGATTTGTTGACAAATGAGTGGGAGAGGTGTCAGTCAGCGTGTAGCGCAGAGAGACGCTTCTCATTACTCCAGGGGATAATTGCCCAACGACGCGGGGGCACAACACACTCGCCTTAGAGGCAAGCGTGAGGGAGAGAGGAAGCAGGGACTCAGCCAAGCAATGCTAGGCATGATGGGAAATCAAACCCCCTCAGCGGCGGTCGCCAAGGGGAGCGCCTGACAGATGAAAGGGACCAGAGGAAGATGGAGAGAGAGCACCCAAAGGCACAGCAGATCAGAGTGGGACACCACAGAAAATAATGACAATGGGGCAAGTGAAAGCAGGAGGGAGATGCACTGATACACGCACTCATACATATCACCTAAAGCAAACTTTCATCCTACACATAAAGGGTGGCTGCAGGGACGAGCCGTCTTAAGAAAAGTTTGGGTTGTGAGCCAAGTGTGTGTTTCTTCTCTATGCAGATGTGTGTGGCGTTGGAGAAACTTGGTGATTTTGTTGGTGGCGGAGGCTGAGTGACAGGGCCAGGGAGGCGGAGTGGCAGGGAGGAATCTCAATATGGAATTTTAATAAGGAGGAGATGCAGGCGCTGCTGGTGTGAGAGGTGTGTCTGTCTGACAATGTTTGGTCTGTGCAGAGTGCGCCCCTCACCTCCATCCGGATTTTGGGAATCTCATTTGAGGTGTATGACAAGGACAAAAGATGAGCTGCATTAGAACATGCATAGGGAAAACTCTTGTCCCTAAAAAATGGATGGCATAGGAAGCTGCTTTTCCAGCTTTATCCAATTAGATTGGAGCTCAGGAAAACTAAGAGCTTTAATGCAATTGAGCTGCAGCACTTTTCTAAGTCTGACATGCACTTGTTCCTCTTGACTGGGCAACAGACAGTCACTTCAGGACCAAAGTCTTAAGTGTTAAGCCTGAAAATCTCCCTGTGTCTCCAGTACTGCCTTGCATTCTGCAGCAGTATCAGACAACACAAATGTAGTACAAGTGACTGTAAAAATATTTCACATTTTAACCCAAGAAACTCCACTGTATCAGTGGTTCAGCCTGGTTTGTTACCTTCGTTAACCAGGAGCAGGCCGTGTCCCTTTTGTGGTGCTTTCTTCAGACTTCAGACTTGCCTCAGTTTTATCAGAAGCCCAGAGACACGGTGTGCTCTGACAGCTGTTCAAACAGCCATGCTCCCTTTCAAAGGGCAGATGTCTTCACTGGAGCGAGTCATGCTTATTTTCCTCAGGGAGATGCTTTCCACTGCAGGCCAGAACTGCCCTCGAACAGGTCTTCACCCGAAAAGTTTAAAAACTAGAGAGGCAATGTGGTGAAACTAAAAATTCTAACCTAGATGTTTAAGCATCATATTTATGACAGTGAGAGTGAAGAAGGCTAAAGAAATAATTGTGATGAACATTTTTATGAGTGTAAACCCGATCGATGTGTGCCATATACAATAGCTGGTTATGCTGATTTGATAAAGGTGTGTTTTGGTGCAGCTGTCCGCTCTTCTTATTGAGTGAAGCTTCCCGTGGAAAGACACAGTGTTTACATCCCACCGGCAGACCACAGGAGATCAATGAGACCACTCGATGCTCATGCATACGCATATAGTGTCTGCTGTTGGCTGTTATTCCCATGGTGTGTGTACTCCCTGTCAAGCATGTCCACTCAATGCCCTGATAGTCACACACACCATATGCCCTCGTCCTGTCTGATGTTCCCACTGGTTTAGATAATGGCACTAAAAAGTCAAGTGTCACGCACAAAATTCACCACAGAAATTGTAGTGATGTGATTTTTGTATGTAGACATCACTTTTGTAATGATGCAAAGTATGCGTTTTTTCTGTCCCTAAAACATGTTTTTTGTAAATAGATTTTTACTTGTGGTGTGTAGACTTGGCCTTTTTCGTATCTGTCTCACCCTTTTCTACAATTTTCCTGGAGGTTTTCTATTGGACAGTCCAGTGTCTTACATAGCAGCGCTCACTGGCCACACTGCTTGAGCTGTGGCTGATCTCAAACTGTGTAGGAGGCATCATTACATTATTAAAGGTGGTAGTGTTTGATGTAAAAGCAGTCCGTGGTTGACTTTTCCCCCTCCTGTTGTGACTCTAGTTTGTTCTCCTAATGTTCTCAATGTAAAAAAGGCTTTCATCCTGGCAGGAGGGGAAGCTCTTCTCCACTGTATCCTCTCTCTTCACTATAAAGAAGCAGCGCTGAGGTTTTGTCCTTGTGTTGACTGTGTGGACTTGTTTTAATGCGTGATGTGTGTGGGCAGAGAGTGTCAGGCAGCGGACCACACGGCGCGTGAGAATCAGACAGAGTTCTCATAAGTCTACGTTTTACAGTAGCAGAGGCAAAAGTGTAGTTTTTGTGAGGGGACTTTTTGAGGTGACCACGAGCACCTGTTAGACACAATGTCCCGCAATAACTTGAAGCGTAATGTGTCTTGTGTCCGGCGCATCTGTCATCACTGCTGCTTCTGTGCGAGTCGAACAGAGAGGAAAAAATAGGGTTATAATGAGTACAAAGCTTCATTGTCAATGAAACAACTGCTATTCTGTAACGCTATAGAATAACTCACACTTTAAATGATTAGTTATAGCTATGCTGGCAGGTGATATTTTTATACTAGTTTGGGTCTGGTTTCCAACTATACCTATAAAGATTTGGAGATAACATCATATGAGGAATATTTTACTTTTATTTATTAGTTTACAATGTTGTTAATGAGGCTAAAAGATTAAAAAAATATTGAAACTTAAGATACCAACTATACTTTAGTTACTTAATTAGTTGAAAATGTTATTTATTTTAAGAAATTATGATTATTATGAAAAATTCCTTTGTAAATACCTGATTATTAATAATTAAAGTTACAGAATTTTTATTACAAACTGAAATTATTGCTAATATTGACTATTTATGATTAACACTGGTGACTTTTCCATTGGTTTCCTCCTTCCCATCGGCTCCTCTCTCTCTCTGCACACCTGATCGACCTGCATCTCGACGGCTTCTGATCTCACATCAAAGAGTCCCTCAATGTGGCTGTAGGCGAGGGCTATCGCCGCTGTAGATTGGATCGCATGTCCGCGCACACACACACATCCTCGCACATGTACACACACACTCTCGGTTCTGTCCCCTGAGCTTCACAGATCAGTCGGGCAGATCGCTGGGGCAGGGAGGCCAAACTGTGGGTTAAATGTACGCCACAGAGGAGCAGCAGACGGAGACGATATGACCACACAGTCCGAGATCCAAGTAGAGTCTTTCTAAGGGAGTTTTCAGTCTTTTTTCCTCATATTAATCAGTCATATTTTTTTAAATTGGAATGGAAACAAAACAAACAATACACATCAGTGCCTTTTATTGCGATTAGATATAATTGTCTTATTGCAACGCCCTAGTTTTCTCTACAAATACATTTATTTTTTTGCAAATATCAAGCCTTTCCCTTTGCATTGAAATTAAGCTGAATTTTAAGATTTTTTATTCAGCCGTGAACTATACGGAGATGCCTGCTTCGTGGTCAGTATATAGCAAGAAAACTCACTTACGTTAGGAGTTGCTGAGACATATACAAATATTCATATTGCTCCATTGCTATAGTGTTTTGTAGTGTCACAGACAGGCCTCATTACCGCATGTCACTTGTGCTTGTTGTAGTCTCCCAGCTGTGGAGGAGCCTGACGAGACATGTACTTTACGTCAAAGTTAGACCAGGCGAGACACATTTATAAACACTGTCAATCACATTCTATATCATTAAACGTACATATTTATTTTATTTTATTTCAACAGAGGTGAACAAGTCGGACGCAGTTGGGTTTTGCCAGTTGTTAAATCTAAAATAAGCGATTATAGTTACATGCCCTTATTGATGTAAACGATTTTAATATGTGCAGAACTAGTACGGGAGTTGTCTTACGCTAAAAGGTCGAAGTTTGTCAGGATTGACCCTTCACCTCGCCGTGAAGGAGTGTCAGTGCTCCCCCCAATTCTCCGGAGAGAAAAGGCCCTGGTCTGGGTCATAAATCACGAGCCTTATAATTGGTAAGAAAACAGCGGTCCAGCAGTATATAACCTTTTACGTGTCGTCTCAACTCTTTATTATGGTGCTAATGAGTGGCCGCCGATCAGGGTGAGAGTGGTGAGGAAAGGGGGGAAGGCCAGAGTTCACGTCAGTAAAATACGGGCTACTGGGAACTTATACACTGCAGGTTTTTTTACATAGACTCCAGGGCAAAGGCAGAGCAGTGGGACAGCTGTGCACAGGAAGCTTGCACTAAAGGATATGCGAATATGCAAACGTGCCCACCTATCTGCATATGCACACTCAGAGGCAGCAGGCTCAGCAGTATCCATTACAGACCAGCATTAGTATGGAGATTGTGCTAATTGTCCCCATAGACCACACAGGCGGAGCTCGGCAGGCCCGCTGTGAGAGCACCAGACTTGGCTCTCTCCTTACACATCCCATTGTCTTGGCCGCGACCCTATTAGTGCAATTACAAATCAATCACTGAATGATTATGGAACCAAGGCCAATTGTCTCAATGTAAATGATGCTCTAATGACAATGGAAGTGTGAAAATACGCAACTGTAAGTAACTATTGCAACCTTACCGTAATTAAATGTGTGCTATGTAAGGGACTACGAGCTGCTTTTCTCTATGGAGTATCTTTTATACCAAATACGTGAACCTAGGAGTCATGAATTTAATATATATTACGTATGGTCAGTGAGAGGTTGGTCTTAGATGGATATAAACCAGTATTTCCCCCCCTCATGGACATGATCTGTACCTCAGGCTCTGTCCTGTTATTCTGTGCCTTATTTGCTGACCGTAGAGGAGCCGGCTGTATCGACACAGGCTGTGTTCACCTAGGATACATCCTGTAAACCTTTGCAACCCACGTACAGTTAAACACATACAAATAAACTTTGAGTGATTTCAGTCTTCTCCGGTGGTTTGTTCAATCACTTTTATTGTCGTATGCTGTTGGCCTAACTAGCATTTAGTCAAATGTTGCCATGGGTTACCACACAAGTATTTAGGGCCCTTGAAAGAAAGCAAAACAACTTTATTTATCTCTGTTGTTTATTGTCACATTCTTTTGTCCTTCCATTGTCAAGTCAGCACCTCACATTAATCCTAAACTGTTTTGTTCCCTGAGTAGTAACTTCAAGTGTCCCGCAGTCAGAGTTAAGAGATAAGTTCATCTATATCTTTACACCAGATAAAGAAACCTTTCATTTGATCTCATCGAGGCAGACACAATAACATCCTATAGGAAGCACAGGTGCAGCCGGGGGGCCAGGTGCTCGCTGCTCTCGAGACAGTAACAGATGTTATCTGCAGCCTTGAGGTGGAGGCCTTCTCTTATGATGAGACTATAGGAGCTGTGAATGACACTGTGACTATCAGTGGACAATAGGGGCTTTTACCAAACGCAGTCATGTTTGGTTTGATATGTTAGGTTTGAAGTAGATGCGGGTTGGTCCATCTTTGAGGTTCTTCACCAGGAACTCACCTGCTTCATGCTGTGGGGATAAGGGACAGGTGTGAGGCCAGGCCAGGTGCATGTTTTTCACTCAAGTTTCTGATATATAAAACTGAAGTGTGCGGCATCTAGGGCTGAACAAAAAGGGGAAAAAATACTGAAAAAATTGCTGGATTGAATATTGACTTCCAAATACCTTTTCAGTTGATAAAGGGGTTGAAGCAGATACTTCATGCGATAGTGTTGGAATTGGTAATAGAACTGAAAAAGCTGGATTGTGCGTCCCTAATAAAGATGACAGAATTTCAATTAAAATCAAAATTATTAGCAAATGATAACATTACTGTCTCTAAGATATCCTTTTTGTGCCTCTTGTATTGCCATGTGCCACCACTCAGTATTCTCAGTATTCGTCGTATTTATTACTACAAGATTATGTGAGGAAGCGCTTCAAATTTCAGACACTATAAAGCTTTCTCCTATGTGTTGCAAACAAACTGTATTTACTCTTTTGTGAGTAATTGTAGCTCAGTGCCAATCTGGAGCGTAGATATAATTAAACTCTTTAGTGACTGGCTTCCACTCCCTGTTTGTCCTGCAGCATACAAAGTTGAGTACAACACAGTGATCTCTCATTTTCTCCTTATTAAGCACTAATTGAGAGAAGAGGAGAGGAGAAAATGAAAGGGGAGTGAGGAGTCGACTGGGGTTATAATGTGTATTAATCAGTGAAGCAGGTAATAGTCATCTCAGTGTTTACAGCCAATCTAATTAGCCGTTAATGAGTAACTGTAATCTGTTGATGTCTTCATATTTTATCTTTTGCAGTGAAATATAGATTGTAATTACTGTTCATTCACACATGCTTAAGACTTCATACAATAAATGAGCAATAACCGCAGTCTATAAAGCAGATTCAACATTTGAGGATACATACAGTTGATAGACTCTCAATGCAAGTCAATGTCTAACGTTGGAAATATTAATCTATCGGTTTTACCTGATAGAAACTGACAAACATTTAGTCCACAGCTGTCAGAGATGTCAGGTCTGGGACAGATCCTGTGCTGACAGTGGGGCAGTGAGTGACAGTCCACTGCTGTCCACTGTTACCTGATTGACAGGAGTCCACACAACATTTTCAACACGGAGACACTTTCATACACAAAGCAGTAAATGTTGCAGCTTCAGTGATTAAACAGAATAATTGAGACTAAAATATTAAAATAATTGTGATGAAATTTTAATTGCCATTGTTAGGCCTGTCACATTAACACATTTTGAAGCACAATATATACTGCAATAAACAACAATAATGAAACTACTTTTTGCAGGAAAATCCCAGTTAAATTTTAAACATTCTCATTCAAAATAACTAAGCAGCCTGAACCAATGTCCTCACTTTTACAAGAAAATGTACACACAATAAATGTTGAGCCCAAAAATATATTGTCCCAGTTTTTAAATATTGAACAAATTGATATAGTAATTAATGTGACGGGCCTATCTATTGCTGCTTGAACTGACACCAAAGGACAAGAGGATTCATTTAAAAAATGCCAATTAAGGTCCTGTACTGTATTTAAAAATCTTTCATTTAACTAGTTAACTAAATGAAAATAAATAATTGCTGACTAGTCATAAACATAATATAATAATCAATAAATCAAGGAAACAAAACTCAAATCACATCCTAAAGGAGGAAGATAATCTAGAGAGATTTGCATTTGCAGAAGAGCACATTTTAAAAAGACCGTGACTAGTTACAGATTTAAAAGTAGCTCTTGTTAGTCCACTCTTTTGTAGTAACGGTCAAGGACAGTGGTAACTTTCTGACTTCCTTGTGCTCCCCGATCACTGTGATCTGTAAGCCACTATCAAAGATCATTGAGTCATGCATCTTAATGAGGTGGGCATTGATTGGCTGAAGCGGAGCACAGGAGGCTTCGATCTTTGCCCCTCGGTCCTGAGGAGGGAGATGTGTCCAGAGAAGCACTGTTACACTGCTCTCTCCATCAATGAGATGATTGGACACATATATGCCAGATCACGCCTGCCCCTGATGGAACAATCGTGCTGTCTAATGGGGTAGATGAGCAGGGCAGGAGCGACTTGAGTTGGAGCAGAGGTATGGGGGGTATGTGCTCTGATTGACCTGTGTCACAGAGGTTATGTTCATTGATCTCTGGCCAGAATAAAGGGCTTTAGCCTGCTGCGCTTCACAATGAGTCTATTTGGGCTTTTGAATTCTTGTCCAGTCCCAGCAGGAGCAGTTTGATCATGTGACCCCCACACACTCCAGCTGCTTCTGCTGGCAGCTTCATGTAATGCACATAGCAGTGGTGAGGCTAAAGGCCAATCAATGTTCTCCACCAGGTTGATACAGATCTTATTAGTCAATGAATGATCATTAGCAGTCTAACGAGCCATCGATCTGTGCAGGGGCCAAAGGTTGCGGTGCTTGTGGTGAGTGTCTTTAATACATTAAATACAATTGATCACAGGGCTCTATGAGAAAGAGGCTAGGACCAGAGTGGACCTGAGACATTTGAGGTCAGGCTGGAAGAGGAAGTTCCTCCATCAACAATGTTACTAACAGTGAAAACTGTACCCCCAGCAGATTGGTTACTGCTGTATAGCAATTCTGCAATTAATAAAAAGCAGAGATGTTGAGCACCTATGTAAAGGAACTGTTTCAAAGGCTGCAGCAGACTTTGAAAGCTGCGGAAATGACCACGCTTATAGCAGATGTGTTACTACAGGGCCTATTATGTTGCTCATTAAATACCCAGCCTCTCAATAGACCATTATTTCCCCAATAAAAGACAAACGGCAGCCTGCATAGTTTCCCTTGGCCCCTGCCTCTCGCTCTACCTCACAGACGCAAAACCCCTGACTAATATCCTGCATGTGATGTAGTTAAATAGGAAGCAGGCTGCGGGACAGGGCGGGTACAGGTGTGGCAGGAGCCAGTGTATTTTATAGCTCGGCTTCTTATGTGAAAGCGTGCCAAGGACCTGCCGACAGAACACAGCAGCGCAGCAGCGGCTGCCAAGTGTTAGCCCTGCTCCTTCTGCCTCTCTCATACCCACCACTTAGCCTGTGTCTATGCTTGTTATGTATTAGAGACGTCTTTGATGTGCACACACTATTGTTTGATGATTGGGATAACACAGTTTGAGTGAGTTGTCTCAGCACTACACAGGCCCATGAAAACAGATAGACATATAACAAGCTTCAGTGACGTTTTGCTGTGTCTCTGTCATTCAAAGGCTGCTGCCTGCACATGTCAGTCAAAATTACAGGCTGGCTTTAGGTTTGTCACTGGGGGACATTCGTCACCATGTCTGCCCTGTAGATCTGCTTTTCATGCCCCACCATAATGTCAGCGGGTGACACTGGGGCTGATGTGATGTGGCATTCACTAAAGGTCACGTTAGGCATCTCGGCCCGCTCCGCCTCAGCTGCACTGGCAGCCGTCATATGGCGCTGGCATCGGCCATTACCCCGGCCCTCAGGGACGAGCTGCTTTTGTCTGCATCACTGTGATCTCTCTGTTTCAGCACAGGGTAAAGAACCCCACACTGCATAGTTCAAGGGAGACAATGCCTAATCTGAAGTTTTAGATCTAAGACTTTTAGATGAGACAAACTTCTCTTTAGATCTGTAAACTTCTGATATGTACAACAACTCGCCTCTCTCAAAATGATAGAAAGAAAAAGCTTATAGATAACTGGAGATAATCTGGGATTCGTAAATAAACTTGCTAAGGTTTCTAAGTGTTAGGAGAGGCAATTGGATTTGGACAAAGGCCTGTCAGAAAGAGGCGGCCCTGCACTGGTGGCACTTAAAGAGTGAAAAGAGAAAAGGAGATGGGCTGGTCCCACTCAGCATAAGTCACTTGGAGCGCACCATTGGATGGGCCTGTTGCCGTAGTGAGGGCAGCGTTAACAAGGCCCTCAGGCAGCTTTTACAGCCCCCTGTTGTGAGTGAGGACCCCCCAGGCGAAGCACCACCAGGCTGACTCATGCTGTTTTTTCTGTGGGCGGCCATGATGGAGATGTGTAAACCAGCAACTGTCTCTTATAAGTGGACACCTGTCCACAGACTTAAATATGTCCCCCAATAATTTAGCCTGTACTTTATGTGAGGGGCAGAAGGAAGGGGAGCAGTAGTGTCAAAAAGTGGACCAATAAAACATCTCAAAATCAAATCCCATTGCTCTTATCGCGGCGCCATTCGCAGGCGTTATCTGCGCAGGTAATGTGGTTATAAATTCAATTTCTCCCTGGAGATTCCATTGTTTACCGATGCCTGTATGTTCTGGGCGACGAGGTGCAGAAATCTGTGGTGCGCTCGATTCGTGTCGGGAAAAGTCATTTAGGTGCCGGCGAGAGATGCAAAAAAGGTGAGAGTGGATCGGCGAGAGCTGTCAGTCTCACAAGGACACCTGACTCTGCTTTCTATTTTCCACCACATGTTTTATTTAGAGGCCATTTTGTCCTATTTGGTTCCTCATTATTGGGGCTCATAGCTCAACTGATGTCAGGGGACGCGGTGGACAGCCTATCCAGTCATGCCGCTGATGATTTGGAGATAAGTGTTTGTCCACTGTTCAGATAATAGGATCCTCCAGGAAGTAAAGTCCACCAGGCACTGAGGGTCAGACAGTGTCAAAAACCATAAAGCGTGTATGATTTACTGCTTCCAAAAAGTTTAATTTTCATAAGCAGGTCTGTCATTTGTTTTGTCATGATGTGTGCAAATGCAAAATTAGATGCATTTGGCCCATAAGGTCTTTCCATGTGATTGATAGCTTTCAGTAGTAAATCCCCTCATCTACTACACTAGGTAAAATCTTGATATAGTAGAGCTCCGTGGGCGTCACTTGGCTGCTTATGGCTGTAATCCATCAGTGGGACCCAATGGACTGAATCCCCTCCTGGGTAATGTTCCTATTGACAGCTCATGGTGTTCTGCGCAGACAGCAGGGGGCACTGTCCTGTTTGTGTGTTTTAATAATATCCAGTAATAGTACCGCTGGTCCCAAACTATGACCACATTACTCACCAGCTCACTTAGACTTTTTTAGGATGGGTGACATCTGTATTATACATTCACATCTAGGGCTCCACGGTTACAAATTAAAAGTTAAAATTTCTCTGACTAATATTATAAATGCAATCAGATTTGAAATATGTGTGTGAAAAGTAGGATTTGTTTCAGAGTGCAGACTGTACACAACCCGGGGGCATTTCAGAGAAGACCAAAATATCAAACTGATAAACAGAATCGAGCATTTCAGTGGATGTTTGTGAAGGTGTGAACAGAGACATGCACATCCCATAAAAGTTGTGTCTGTGTGCTGAATCCAAAGGCAAAAATTATAGAAAAGAAACAAACGATTCTCTCCACAGTTCTTTGGTACTCCCAGCTTTTATTTTAACAACACACAATGTGACATTTCGGGGGCAAGAAGAAGAAGGTCTTAACCCTCAAACGTCACATTGTGGTGTTAAAATAATTTTTAAAATTTGCACCAAAGACTGTAGTGCAGGATCTGTTTTTTCTTAACTATCACAACAACATTTTTAGTTAAACGTAAATACTATAAACATATTTCTCTAATTAATTGCAGACTTTATGATTTTGTAAAACATTTTTTAACTCAAATTGTAATTTTGTCAGTGATATATATTGTGCGTCCTTATTCACACATATAGTGTTGTTACCAATTCGTGCTTTTGCTGTTCTCTGCAGGTAAAGTGAAGGTGCTGTACGACACACAGACGCCCGTGTGCCCAGTTTGTCAGAGTGTTTTGAGACCAGGGGAGCTGCAGGAACACATGGAACAAGAACTGTCCAAAATCGCCCAGCTACAAGTCAGGTAGGTGCTCGTGATAATGTATAATAATACATTTTGACATGAGGAGATGAATTCTTGTAGCATTTTTGCATTGTGAAAAATAACCTTTTTTTTTTTAAATGAACAATTAGCATCGGAAGTATTACCCTCCTTCAAACTTTTTCTCAGTTTCCTTTCATAGTTTTGTCCCTAAATTTTCCGCTCCATTAGCTTCGCTGTGACGATGAATGCTGCCTGTCGGGATCGGCTTTCCTCAGGTGGTCTGTGTTTGTCACTGCTTTCCTTGTCTGTTGTTTACACACGGTGTCATTGTGCGCGACATATTTCATAGAGCCTTTCTCGGGCCTCCGGGGGACACGTCAAACACGGATCATAATGTTCCTTTAATGTGTGCTCTGAGCTGCACTCTCTCTCCCTCTCACATGCAAACGTCCTACCTGCCGCTTAGACGCAAGAAGGATTTGTCCAATAAAGACATTACACTCCAAATCTGCTTAAGCACCGCTCCGTGGACAGTAATGGTTTCAAATTGGACTTGGCCTGAGGGGGTTTTGTGTAGTGTGAGAAAAATTACTTTGATGAGGTTATATCTCTAGACAACAATAGAAGACATTGTTAATATTTGAAAATATTGTTTGCTCAAAAGGCATCTATACATTCTATAAACTAAATATAATTGTCTATATTTTTGCAGTAACACTCCAACACACGACCTGCTGCTCAGAACACCAAAGGTAAAAACAGTGTTAAGGCCCAAAATGCTGTAAATATATGAAGTCAGTATTTAGGCTTAAATTTGACTTTGTTTCAGACTCTGGGTCTGCACATAAAACGTGAGGGCAGCTCGCCCACCTCTCCTCTACGACTGGCTGACGATGTTCACTCAGATCGCTATCAGGTAAAAGAATAGCTTTTTATAAATGTTGTTTCAAGTTACATTTTCAATTTGAATTATTTATACAAATTAAGTAAATGCCTTTAAATTTTAAAAAGAAATGCATCACATTTAGTATTCCACAAATGTAACTTTCTTACATTTGTAGAGAAACTCGTCCAGTTTATGGTGAACTGTTATTACATTTGAATGTCTTGAAAAAACATTGTCACATTGCGTTGTTATATTTTTGTATTTGTGAGTCACTCAGCTCAGAACGATGTTTGTTGTTTGTTTGTGTGTTTGTTGCAGACTTTTCTCCGTGTGCGGGCAAACAGACACACCCGACTCAATGGTACGTAAATGCTTGAACACAAATCTTTATATTGTGTTGACTCAGTGTTTGTGCTTATAAAAGACTCCATCATCAGCCCCACATTTAAACCCTGTAAAGGTGTAACGTGCTTGTCTCCTGCTGTGGACCTTGTTGTGCAGTTTTTGGTGCTGATGCAGCAGTTGTTTTGGTCCACCCTCTTTCACCAGCCCCTCAGTGCCACCTCCTCTTTCCCACACCGTCTTCACTGGCCTAGCGCCCACACGAGCAGAGGAGCTATTAACCTCTCAACTTTGACCTCTTGATATGTTAACAGTCGATGACCTCTGCTGGTGCAGGTGCTACGTCAAATCTGCCCCAATGCGCCCTCACAGCGCAGGAGCCCACCTAGACTGCACACAAGCTGGTAAGGCCCAGAGCTGCACCCATCAAATATTCAGCCAAATACTTTGTACCTTTTTACACCTTTACTAAATGGACATTTCAGCATAATTATGGAAGACTTCACGACTAAGGCAGAAATTTGTAAATGAAAACATAACACAAGTGAACAGAATACAGTGTAATATAAATAAAATGAAATCTCGTGATTTTTTCAAACACTGGAGTTTTGTTATAGAGCTGTGAGCAGCCCTGACTCCGGGCTGTCGGGCTGTCGGGCCGTTAGCTTTATTGGTCAGCATAATGAGCGCCTAAATACATGTCAGTGAGAAGAAAGGCCCGGCCTCTTCTGTTGATTAATCCACCTCTCCCACAGTCCCTGTCCTTCTCTCTCTGCCTCTCTCTTTCTCTCCCAGCCTCTGTCTTCTCTCTCTCCCCCTCGTCTTGATGAGGTCTTCTTCATCTGTGACCGTCTCTTTAACCCTCATTATGTTCAGTGGGACAGCGGTGCTCAGGTCATGGCCACTGCCCCTCGCTGTGTCCCTCTGAAGAGCCACTGTCAAATCAGTGGAATTAGAAACCTCTAAAAGTTAATGTCCCCTTATGCAATCTGCAGCGGGTCAGCTCATAGTGGGAGAGTTCTGCTGTGTTAACTTTTATATCAAAATCACAGGGAGGAGAGGGGGGTAGGACTAAGATAATAAAGCACTGGAGATATAAACATTAAATAACAGACATGCATCTGGAGTCTGATACTCACTGTTCTTGGGTAAAAAGTAACTATAAATTATTAAAATGTTTTCTTTCTTTTTGTTGTTAGGCTGGTGATTTGCAAATTGATTTAGCAGTTATACACTGACTTGTGTTATTTATAACTGAATAAATGAACTACTTTTTAAAAAGGCAGTAACAAGGAATGTTTGAGAATTCAGAAATGTACCGATGGCCCTGTCCATAAGTGTTATGTAATGTGATCCCTGTGCCGCTGCCAGGTCGCTCTTCAAAACGTTTTAACCAAGTTAAATGAAGAATTACAGGAAATAATAAATTGCAATTAGATTTTGATACTTATATTTTAATAGTTGTATTCTGTGCATAGTGCACATTTTAAATATCTCCAAGAGCATTAATTCTGTGCTAAACCAATACAAAAATCACACACATTTCAGAAAATATTTGTAGAGATCTGGAGTTCAAGATGAGACAATTTTTTTAAAATACATTTTACATTTTTTGCAGAGGGAACACACATTTTTACAGAAATGTAGTCACCGAGTCACTGAAACTATGATTTTGTTCCCTTTGCCGTAAATCTAGAACAGAGTAATACCCTTTTACGTAAATGTAATATTACAAAGCTTGTAAGAAATAATTCTAACCGTTTTTCCTGTGTTATGTTTGCCCCCAGTCAGGATCGGGAAGTTGAAGAGGCGGAAAGAAGACGGACAGGTAGTTTTTCTTGATGTTTTGATGTTCACTGATATTTATACGTAGCATTTAGTTTTATAGACAATGGATCATGATCAGGTAGCACTGCGGTGACTGCCTTTGATCATATGGCATTAGGATCACTGTCAGGCCGATGTGTATCCATGTGAACACGCCAGTATAAACCATAACTCTGAGACATGGAGGCTCGGCCAGGCAGACACACTGACCCTGAACTCTCATGTTGTGTTTTAGGACGTTGCTGTGGAGCTCATGTCTCCAGAGGAGGAGTGGGCAGAGCGCAGGAGGGTCCACATGGCGTCTGTCGTGGGAGGATTTAAAGGTACAGTTATATGTGACGCTCCTCACTGAAGAGCTGTAAAGTGACTGAGATGCTTGTACTGGACTTTTCAAAACAGATTTGTTAGTACAGTGTCTCCAAGCAAGAGTAATGCTTAAACAGCTTCATTATGAAAATATTTTTAGATTTCTGCTTCAGCTGATCTAAGATGAGTAAAAATATATTAATCCAACTCATTTAAATGTTCTGTGATGAGGTCAATTTTTTAAGTCTGGTCTGTTTTCTATGGATGATTTCGCACTTCATGTGGAGAGTCCTGTTGTCTTGATGTTAAATGTTTTTACTTAATGCAATACAATGGTCAATTAGTTTGTAGGAGTTAAAAATGTCATGAATAAAATAATAAAATCTAAGCCTTGTGCCCTGTTAGGTTCTGTTTTAGTGAGTACATCAACAAAAGAGTGTCGAGACAGTGATGCTGACCTGGATGTGGACGGAGACGACACTCTTGAATATGGCAGAGCACAGTATCCTTCATAATGTGGAATTAAAGTAAATTTTTATCTTCTAATAAAAACTATTTTCATTTGTAAATTGGACCTAGATAGAGATTGTCTTGAAGCAGATTTCTTTAACGCTGCTTTTAGATACACTGAGACAGACATAATTCCATGTTCAGGGGAAAGTTCAAAAGAAATAACCTCAACAAAGTAAGATATTCAATATTCAGTCTCAAATTTAAGTCTTATTTATTGTGAGCTATTAATGTTTTTATATTCAGCAGTGGCACGGCGGCTGATTCCCGGCTGAATCAGGATTTCCCAAAGTGGTCAAATGAGGGTAAGACTGAAACTGAAACCGCTCTCAGTAACACTCAGCCAATATTAAGTATGAGCTGAATTATGTCCCTAAAATTCTACACTGGTCGACACAGGAAGCCCATCCACCAGCAGTGGAGACAAAGCAGATGGAAGCTCTGGATCTCCGGCTAAAACCTGCAAAAACAGTGAACTGGAAATGTAAGTAAAGCCCCTGTCAACATATACAGCAGCTCTCATGATAATATACCAACATGTATTTGAATTATGCTATTAAACATGATGTGTAAAAATATAGTTCATTAGTTTGATTTAAAGACCTAAATGCTTAAGATTGGATATATTAGCAAAATGACATATATAAACATAAAAGATACTCCATTATTTTAAAAAGAAAAAGAAAAACACAAAACACATATTTGTGTAAAAACCATTAGCTCTTTGTTGTTGTCATCTCAGTTATTTCTCAATTTTTGTATTTCTCGATGAGGCTCTGACATGGCCCCTCACCACCCCCATGTGTGTGATAAACGAGACAGCCAATGCAGCCAATGTAATTGCTGCTAAATTTCATGCTCAGTGTCCATGTTGCCCTGCGAATAATTTAATGTCTTGGATTTATAAATGAGTGTTGTGTGGTTCCCTCACACCCGTCTGTGTCTGTCCCACATGTGCAGCGTCACAGCCGACTCCTCACTGACGACACTGGACGCACTCAAGGCTCGGATACGAGAACTGGAGAAGCAGCTGTCCAAAGGAGACAGATTCAAGTGCTTAATCTGCATGGTGAGAAGACTTATCTTTACAGGATATTCAAAAAAACTACTCCTGTTTTAACCTTGTGTTGGGATACAGAAGTATAACAGCATAAAACAGTGGGCTGCTTATATGTTATGTGACAGATTTATATAGACAGATTATAACTATTGTGAATATGAATTATAGTTTTACACGAATCAAGGAGCTATTTGAAAGTTGAAAAAGTTGAAAAATATATTGAAAATTACAGGAAGTAGAGAATCACACATCAATGACATTGCATTAGGGAGAATTCTATCCAAAAGTTAGGCACAATTTACATGCAGTAAACATTTTTCTGATACTTTAAACGTGATTTCAACTAAATAAAGGTAGTTTCTTATATTTGTATTTGTCAGATAATAATTTCTGTGCAGGTTAGAGGAGTTTTGCTGGGTAACAGTTTGGAATTCTTTAGTGAGATGTCACGATTTTCAACCAGGAAGTAAAATTTTAAACCTAAAAAAATGGCTAAATTGGAAAAATGAATTTAATGATCTTAGCCCAACCTGTCATAGGCACTTAAACTAACTTGGCCAGTGGGGCAGCAGTGACTCTAGTGGTGCTAGGTCCCCCACATTGCCTAGTGTAGTGTATGAATGTGAAGTGTGTGAGTGTTGGTCAGAGGGACCAATGGTGGAGACTGACAGCCTTGCTTGTGTTAGTGTAGTTAACTTAAACTACAGAGTGTGAATACATAATGCACTGTAAAGCACTTTGTTATTATCAAAGAGTCTGAACTTTGCTGTTAGTATGTATGTATATGGTTTGTCCTGTCATAAAAAGACTGCAGTCATATGTATTAAGTTTGCTTTAAAAGGGTCGATTTATGTTTATATAGAAAAGCTTTATGTGTGACTTGGTTATGCTGTGAATGTGACTTGTGGCCCTCTAGTGGCTCCCTTGTGCATTACACTGATACATCTTTTTGTGTGGTCAGGACACATACACCACTCCACTCACTTCCATCCAGTGCTGGCATGTTCACTGTGAGGAGTGCTGGCTCAGAACACTGGTAAGATTAAAATAATAATAATAAATAATTAAAAAGGAGATATGAGCTCATTTTAAAATCTGCTACGTATATTTTAGGGAGCTAAGAAGTTGTGTCCTCAGTGCAACACCATCACCTCTCCAGGAGACCTAAGGCGAGTATACCCGTGATGCAGACTCAATCAGCCAATCAGGAGAAAGGGGGCGTGGCCTCGTGGGCAGCTGGTCTGTCTTTGACCATCACCTTTCAGTTCCACACTAACCTACGAGATCTAATACTATGTACAGTTTCAATGTCAAGGCAACACAAGCAAGAAGAACTCAGGCAAACTTATGCTTTGGGACAATAATTAATAATTTTGTAACTATTTTGTGCGTTTTATCTGAGGAGATTTGCTGCAAAGCACATGTACATATCTTTGTGTGTGTTCCGAGTGATACGTGGTCACTGATGTTTAAGATATCTGTAGTTTGACAGTAACATTAACAGGCTGTTTCATCATTGATATTTTTTTTGTAAAGTACGATTAATTCTAATTTTATCAGTGTCACTAAAATAAAGTGTCTGAAATGGAAAATCATGTCTAATTCTGCTTTGTGTCATCCACTTTGTTTTGTAAGCATCGCAAGTTAATTAAAAACATTTGAAAGAAGTTATACAATAGATTTTTTTCCTAACTTGTTTTCCTTAACACTTTAAACCCAGTCCCAACTTAACGGTGCACTATGTAACCATTATCTTGTCTCCATGAAGATGTTATTGGGTTGCAGGAAATATTGCACAGCATGGCACAATACATTCATCTTCAGTTTAATATTCAATGACGTGCTTTTACTGCTGCACAATACCTTGAAAAACATGCATTGTTTGTGGGCTCCCCTGTCCACAAATGTGACTTGTTGCTTGGTCTGGTTGTGTCCTCTGTGTCAGCTGCTTGTGCCCATGAAACCCTCCTAAACCTACACATGCACAGAGATTACCTTGTGTGACCTCGAAGGCATGACGAAAACAAGGGCGCATGCTCAAACCTCTTTGGTTGGCGCGCTGACGTAAGGAGGGATAATTTGGATTGACAGTGATCTTCCTTTAGAGTGACACACAAACACAAACAACACACTTCAGTAACAGGACCGACCCAAGACTCATCTGCGACTCACCTGCAGACGAGAGGAGGTAAGGACCTACTTTTTCATTCAGTGATGGTCAAGATGGCAATTATTATGAAGATCTACAAGGCTAAAATGTGTATAACTACAAACAATTATTGCGTTATTAACACACCTTATTTCAGAACATATTTGTAGAGGACTGGAATAGTTTGATTGTTTAAATCTGTTCACTGTGCATACATGTGTAGATGCATTTCAGCAAAACAAAACAAAGTACTGGATGTATTTGGAAACAAAATAATACAGCACCCAAACAAATTCAAAGTTAAAATGTCTTATCCACTGAGCCACCGGATTCTTAAAACTGTTGAAATCACCATTATACAGTCACATAATGAGATGTAACTACTTAATGTAATTTTTATTCAAGTTAACAATACCTGTTCACACTGAAACTAAAACGTCTGCTAAAAGCTCAGTGGATAAATGGGTCACCTACCCCAGACCACACACATCCAATTAATGGCAAAGCTGACCTATAATGATTCAAATAATTAACCAATTTAATTACTGACCCATGTTGAATCTATGTAATGGATGCACAATTAAAACGCACGATTTTATGCTGATGGGGCACAACTACATTGTCTTTTTCAAATAAGTCTTTTCCCTCTGGCATTTACGCGGAGCTTGGATCAAAGGGATTACACGGGCTAACAGGATCCATGGCAGGTTTTAGTGCCACTGCATGTAATAGGTCAGGGTAGTGATTAGACTGACCACTGCAAAGGGTAGAAAAAGGGGGGCATGTTGTGGAATGTGGTGGGAAATTTAAACTCAGAGATAATAACTGCTAAAACACCATAGGATTTCTAGTTTTTATGAGATGTAACACCCATAGAGACTGGAATAACCCGGAATACCAGATACTTTTTGTAGTGTGTGGCATTAATGAAAAAGTGGAACATTTTCTAAATAAGGGCGACAAGGGACTGGGGTCTAAATCCAACCAAAACAGAAACAGATCACCCTACCAGTGTTAACTTGAGTTCTACTGAAATATAATATTAGTTTAGAAAATCTGACACGTTTTATATGTTCAGTTTCAAAGCCATGTCCAGACCCAGGCCCGTGGTGCTGAGTGGCCCGTCCGGAGCGGGGAAGAGCACCCTGATGAAAAGGCTGATGAAGGAGCATGAGGGCTTGTTTGGGTTCAGCGTCTCCCGTAAGTGTATAAAACAAAACCATAAAAAACATAAAGACATTTAGTGTGAGATACAGTTTATGGTTATTGTTATTACCGGTGACTGATGTGTGCAAATGCATGAAAAGACTGTAGCTGTAGATGTTTATGAAAGGCTGCATTTTACTGCTCACACCTGGGACTACTTGAGACATCAATGCAATTATAAATAACCAGGGATACACTTAAATAAACTAAAAACTAAATTAACTTGGTTCCACATGTATATCTTTTCTCTGAGATGAAAGTCACTAATTATGTCATCAATTAATTATGAAATTTGTCCAAACCATTAGCCAATGCTCAGTTTTAAATATATCATAAGCCACATGTATACACCTGTTTTCTACTAATAAAAAATAACATTTGAACGTTGTTTTTGCAGACACAACCAGAAATCCAAGGCCAGGAGAGGAGGATGGAAAAGGTACATTAGTTTTAATCTAAAACTTGCCTTTTGGTGAGGTTTTAGATCAAATTGTAAACGTGATGTTTGTGAATGCCCCTCAGATCTATGCCACCCCTCACGTGGTGCTCCACGGAAACACACTCCCACACTTCTTACTCCCAAGTGAACTGCACCAATGGTCTTGTGACTGTTCCACTGTTCTGGAGGGTTAAACCTCTGTGTGCCTGTCTATGCTTTCTCCATAGGGCTGAACAAGCTCCCTATGCTTCTGGGTGCTACATTACTGCCGGTAGCAGACGTCTTTTCCTCTGAGGAACTAGAAAACTCATTTTCGTGTCCAAATGAATCAGAAACCACAGATACAGGTGACCAGAGCGTTTAAAAGATGAAGGATGGGGGTTACTTTCAGGATCCTAACATGCCCATTATGTTTAAATATAATGTAAAACTATATATATAAAAATATATTAAATCAGTCAGTTTACACTTTGGAGTAACAAGCTTTTGAAAATAGCCCCCTGTGATTCCTCAGTAGTTCCCTTAACTGTTCCCATTAGAATTTGTATCTTCTATATTTGTATCTATTTGTCTCTTTGTATTTCCAAGTGGTGTTTTTATTTTACAAACCTATTAACTAGCATCACATTCATACAGCCACAAGTATCTCTTGGAAATTAATGACAGCACTACCACAGCTTTGAGCCTGGTTTGCACCACCAGAGTCCAACATGGAGCTGTACTAATGATTGTGCACCCATTAGCCCAGAGCTCGCAGTAGCAATTTGTTTGTGTCAAACTTCTGTGCCTATAGAACTGTGTGGATGTGTAGTCTTTTGATGTAAAGCTCCCTTACAGGGCAACAGCGTAAAACCGCTATCAGTCATTATCTGTGTGTATATGCAGACACTATGTTTATATAATTACCATGATACTGAAATGCCCATCATTTTAATATGAAAAAGTTATTGCTTTTTAAAACTTACAACTTCAACCAAATGACTCCACATTTGTCTGTTATAAGTGTTATATATATTATATACATTGATTGTTTATGGCTGAAGTTTTGATCATTTCTGCATGTTACAGACTACCACTTTACAACAAAAGAGGCTATGAAACAAGGAATTGATAATGGGGACTTCATAGAAAATGCAGAGTTTTCAGGCAACATGTACGGAACAAGGTAAATACTGTTTTTTGTTTTTATTGAGACACATTCCTGCAGTTGACCTGTAGCTGTTGTAGTGATAATGAGCAGTAGCTCAGTGCCTGCAGAAGTCGAGTTAAATAACAAAGTGCTGATGGCCTGGCCTCAAGGATCAGAGTCACACGTAATGGTCTGGTGACAGATGGAGCTTTAAACTCCCTGAGGTCAAAGAGAGCAGCGCTGTGGCTCAGCGCCTTCTGTGTCATCTCTAATCTCTCACCATTCTCAAGAAACACGCATCTGAGCAGCAGCACTGCTAACCGACTTACTACAACAAACTAGAACATATTTACCGGTCACACTAAAACAGCCCATAGCCCTTAAATACATGTGAAGCTGAGCTGCTGCCCCTGTGTTTAACACATCTTTTACTTCCTTTCAGTAAAGCTGCAGTAGAAGACGTACTGGCTAAGAATGTAATCTGCATCTTAGATGTGGATATCCAGGGAGTGAGAAGAATTAAAGAAACAGACCTGAACCCAATCTACATCTCTGTTCAGCCGCCGTCCATGGAGATCCTGGTAAATCAATACAACACATGAATGTTTTCATTATTTTGTTTAAATAAGGGACATTTTTCAAAGTATCTCTCTCTCAGGAAAAGCGTCTGCGGGACAGGCAGACGGAGACAGAGGACAGTCTACAGAAGAGACTCGAAGCAGCGCGCATTGATATGGAGCTCAGTGAGTTCAGACTGAGGCTCATGTGGCATTGTTCAGTCACAATGGGAGTTAAAGGTTTTATCTCTTGTGTGCAGGTAAAGAGGATGGACTTTTTGATGTGGTGATCATTAATGACGACTTAGACAGAGCCTATGAAGAACTCAAAGACATCCTCAGTGAGGTAAGCCCCAAACCACTGTTACTAATGACATTAATGTGACCACAATACAAATGGAATGTGTATTTCTTCAACAGGAAATCCAAAAGGTCCAAAAGGCACAGTCATAACTGAATAGGCCTCCACTACTAAAAAGGACCAACGTATGAGACGAATACCACTGAATGCATTTAAATACATTTAAATACATTTAAACACATTTAAACACATTTAAACACGTGCTTCCATAAAGTCAGAGCTTCAGAGAGACAAACGGACAGAAAACTGAATGATAAGAGAACAAAGAGAACAAAGTGTATTTGTGTTAGATTAGGACGTCCAATGGACAGTATCACATAGTCAATACATATTCAAAGGGACAAATAAGGGACAAATGTGAATCACTTTATAAGGTCTGATGCCTAAAGGTAAAATACTCTGTGAACAAAATGGGTGATTAGAATAGTGCTCATGTTACTCACTGTAAGACAAGGCATACGCTTGTGTTGTGTTGAAAATAAGATAAACTTGATTATTTATACTTGAAATGTGTATGAAATGTGTATAAACAACTGAATAAAACAGTGAAGCGAGTTACAATGTCCTTTAAATCTTTAATTGTGATCTCATCCGCACTTTTAACTCTTTCAACTATTTCACAAAATCAAAAATGTACTCCATTTTAAATAAATAATCCACACATCACTATGTTTGAGTAAGAGGAACTAAACATGTTCACTTAATCCCCAACATTTGTCTAACACTCAAAACTTAACTACTATATGCTTTGTTTTAACCAGATCAAATAAAATAGAAGGCACACAAATAACTAAATCCTATAAAGGACACTTAAGACACAATACCCCAATGTGGCAGAGAAAGGCCACATAGGCCACAACAAAAGGTTAAAATAAACCTTATCCTTAAACCCAAGTTATATTTTGGCACTATTGGCCGCCTTACTGGAAGAAGGGCCCCTGGAGCTTGGTGAGGACCTGGTCTCGTTTCTCTTCCTTCTGACTAAGGTAGGATTTCAGTTTGTCGGTGGAGAAACACACTTTAGAGTGTCGGCCTTTGAGGGTCCCACGATGAGCTCGAAGCCAGGGGTTCTGGAGGCACTCGGCTGCTGTTGGACGGGCCCTGCACAATGAAAGAACAGACATTTACATTTAACAATACTCTCTGTGTAATCCCTCAGTCATCCAGGCAGATTCCATCGCAAAATTAATTTAAATCCTGTAAAATGGATAAACGGATAAAAACAATAAAAAAAACTTTTAACTGGCTGTGAGACAATAAAGATTTCCTTCGCATTTTAATTCATCATCTGATTTATATAGTGGCTTTTCCAGTGCAGTGTTCATTCTCTCCACACTAGGTGGTCGTAAACTACTATTGTAGCCACAGCTGCCCTGGGCCAGACTGACAAAAGTGAGGCTGCCAATCTGTAGCATCGGCTCTTCCCACCACAACTCACATAACCTGCACATTCACAAAAGGCAATAAGGGTTAAGTGCCTTGCCTAAGCACACAATGCCATTTATCTACAACATTCTGTGCCAGGAGTTGCATATTTTTTCAATCTGGGGACACCTTGAAAGATTCTTCAGTTTCAGAATGACTGTACTTGCCAGGATTTGTGGTTCAAAGTGCTTTTCATGAAGTTTAGCGCCCCCTCTGACAGACCAGGGTAACAGTGTCCAAACTGGATTTTTCCTTTTTTAATATTTCTGTCCTGCTCCCAACCAAGTTCTGCATAAAATGGGGTGTCAGCACTGAGCCTGAAGAAAAAGAAACAGCTTTACAAATCTATGAAGTAATTTTTTTTGTCAAATATTGTGCATTCTTCTTACATTATGAATGACAGAACTCCAATGGCCCAGATGTCAGTTTCAGGTCCAACCCCTTGACCTTCCAGGATCTCAGGAGCTTTGGGTAAAACAATATAAACTGAGAAAAACAAAAGATTCATTATTACAGGCAGTGATAGATAATTGAGTGAGTTCTGTGAGTAAGAATGAAGTGAAAAAATGGACTTGGGTTTGTTAGGTGATGGTGCTATGATCAGCAGGGGAAGCCTCAGTTATGGGGTTATTCCACTCCATCACTCCTTCTGTGTACCTTTGCCGCGGCAGTCTGTTGAAAGCCATAGGAAGATTAGTATATTAAAAGGCCAGGGTCAGCTTTTAAATTAATCTTAAACAAAGGGCCGGGCAATTAACTGAATTTAATTGAGGTTCAGTCATGTCTAGTTGTCAGTGATGTTGGTCTTTTAATTGAGATCGACAGTCATGTCAGTAAAAGCGTGTGCTTTTGGAGCATCTACTTCCTCTGTTAAATAGCACTGATTAAAATTCTGTTTTGTTTATGTTTAGTAAATCAATAATAAATACGTTTATTTTATTTTTTGGAAAAAAAAGGTTATATTGCCCAACCATATCTAAACATTGTAATTAAGTTTATTTTTCAGGATACCTTTGCTCTCTGAAACTCCATGTATGTGCTCTACATGGACAGGCTGGCCCGGTGTAAAAGAGAGGGCCGAACCAAAGTCCACAATCTTCAGATGGTCGCAGTCGTCCACCATCATGTTGTCAGATTTCAGGTCCAGATGAATAACGCGCCGTCCATGAAGATAGTCCACTGCACTGAGAATCTGAACCAGCAGTTCAGCCACATGGGCCTCGGCGTATAGGTCTCTGAAACATAGCAACCATTGTTGCTCATACACACTCACAATGTGGTGCCAAGATTGTCATAGTGAAAACATACAGCTTTACTGTTTAACAAAAATGTATTTAGAGCTGTGCAATTGATCACATTTTCACAAAGATTCTTCAGCTTTTTAATCAAGAGGTGTACAACAAAGTCAGTATAGAGGTTTGAATTTTTTTGGCAATAATTAAAGTGCAAAGCCATTTATTTAAGTGTTTTTACAAAATAAAATAAAATAAAATAATTCATTGTCATTTGATCAAAAAGACACGCCAAACCCAGGTCTAGTTTTAGTGAATAAAGTTGGCATCTACAGTCTATATTTTAAAATCATAACATAAAACATTAAGTACCTTGCAGCCAGACTATACAGCAGCTCTTTTCCTGGGCATAGTTCCTCCACTAGAACCATGTAAGCGGGAGTCAGAAAGGCCATGTGTAATGACACCAGGTTGTAGTGGTTCAGTCTTCTCAGGAGCTGGTATTCCCTCAGAACCAACAGCCTCTGCTCAGGTTTGTATGGAGTGATTTTAGCAGCAAAAACCTGACTGGTCTCCACATCCCTGCAAACTGTGAGGACGCTAAAACGGCCCCTGAAAAACAAGTTAATAGTGACAAAAAATGAAATGCTCCAGGAAAGGAAGTATACATGTTCAAACCAACAACAGTATTACTTATTAACAAGTGTAATGCTGATTTATTCAATATTTTAAAAAAAATAAATAAATATTGCAAAAGTTATTTATGTTTACATCTTCATTTTGGTTCTCCAGCTAATTATCCAATCAGAAAGAAGAACGAGCTTTGCTTTGTGCCAGTTCATTTCATATGACACTAAATTCAGTTGTGACTGTGACATGTTTTTTTACAAATGTTAAATGTTTTTGAAAATAATTGCCTATATTTCTCAAAAAATAAAATTGTACCTGTTGATTTCTGATAAAAAGCTGAAATTCCTGTGCATTAACTGCTGCCCTGTGCCCTTTGACCCCAGCAGATCCGTGCAAATCAGGGGAATGTGAGTCTCTGTTTGAACATGAATAAAGTAGTGTGATTATTTGTGTGATTAAAATGAAATAAATGAAATATTATCAATTTAAAGTGTGTTTTTAATAAATCACCTTCAGGATGAGTTGACATTACAACAGGGACAGAGGCCTCGCTGAAGGGCCCTGCTCCTGCGTTAGTGACACAGCCCACCCTGAACACGTATGATGCCCCCCGGGGTAAATCTGTAACTGTGTAGCAACAGTCGGTCTCCTCATCTGTCAGAACAGTCCACACACCTCCTGTACACATAAAATAAATGTTAAATATGTTTTGCCTTTCAAATACATTCTGGATTAAAAATATTTCACTCCGTTCACTAACCATCTGAGCAGCACTGTACGCAATAAGTGAACGCATCATTGGATTGTACTGGTTTCCATATCACCAAAACACCACCTCTATCCAGGCGGACTACTTCTGGTTTATGGGGACGCACTGCCAGAAAGTTAGAACAAATTAATCACAATAGATTAAAGGGGTTGCAAAGGAAGAACAGAATATAGTGGAAGTTGTACCTTTTGGCTTTTTGAATGCGGGAATTTTCAAAGAAGTTAGCAACTTTTTTCTTTTGGGAACCTCAAGACTGTTGCCATGTTTTAATTCTGGTGTACTCGGAGCTGATCCTTTGAAAACAGGCCCTAGATAGATTACAAAAAATAATTGTAACACAATTCTCAACTTGGGGAAAAAAAGTGTTCAGTGTTCAGAAATTGTATGAAAAAAGTTTAATTTGAGCCACAATAAAAAATTAAAGCCACTTGCGGCAATAATGGCCTTTACCCCTCCCACGCAACTGGCCCAGCAGTGCTATTGTTCCACTCCGACAGCTGCCCACACCCACAGATCATCCATCAGAAAAATTACACAGGGCACCTTTATATGTTTTTAAGTCTTTGTGCCCCTGTTGGTCAATCTGAAAAATGCTGCATGTCTGTAATATATTTTTCCTTGTAGATATTCATAGAATTTAACCCCCAAATTTGATATAAATTGGTGCCATAGTGTTCAGATGTATTCGATTTCATCAGCCATTAGATTTAGGCCGGGATCATGCAGATGTGATTTGAATTTGAGCTTTTTAGGCCAATTTCTGTGGCCGTGAGAAGTCATCAAAGAAACTAAGAAATTAATTTATTAAACCTACTATTGCCTATTCAAACCGATGTTCAGTCATCTAGAGTCATGTTCGTTGAGAGGCACATAAAAAAAAATAAATAAATAAAAGTGCTTCTGTTTGACAACTTTTAATTTGTGTGTGATTTATCTCGAGTAACAGGTGGAATGTTAACGGGTCCGGGCGGGTGCGGGTTTAACTTTGATATAATCACGGGTTTACGGGCGGGTGCGGTGCTGTATTGCGCGGGTGTGGGTGGATGTGGGTCTCCAAAAATGGACCCGTGCAGGACTCTGGTTTAAGGTCAATTTTTGTGAACCTATTTCTCTAGATGTGACATGCCAAATCTGAGCTCGTCGGAGCCCATACCCAGTTTGGGGACTTTTTGTCCATGTTCTGGGGGTGAAAAATGCGATTTCCTAGTGAGAAATAAATAATATGAAGAAACCATTAAAAAATGTAGATTAAAATACGCACCTCCTTTACTCACGTCCTCCTTTGACTTGGAGAAGAGCTTGGTCAGACTGGAGGCAGACGCTCTCATCTTCTTCCTCAGTGACATTGTGGGCGTGTCCGGCTTTATGATCTCTCCTAAAGTTGGACCCAGACCTGAGTCATCCAGCTGAGAGTAGGAGTGCCCTGTCCAAGACTGTCTCCGGAAAATCTTAAAGAATCCCAGTTTAGGGGACCTCCCTGGTGAAGGCTGCACGTCTAAGGCAGGAGCTGAAGCATGTCTCTGGAGGGTGTGGCTGTCCTTTTTGTCTTTCGCTCTCGGGGGTCTGTCTGGAGCTTGAAGTGAGGACAGACTGGGGCTCAGGCTGGGCTGTGAGGTGGAGTTTAGACTTTGGTTTGAACGGGAGCGGGTTCGTGGAGGAGCTTTTGGTTTAACTACACGATCCAGCTCTTGGAAGGAGCCTGCAGAGGATGACACTAGAGGCTCGGCTTGATCATCGTAGCCCTCACTCGCTGCAGACCTTGTTCGGAAGTGATGGAGATCCTCAAAAGACCCAAGTCTACTTGAAGAATCCGAACCAAGCTCCATAACTAAAGATTCAGATAATGAACCCTGTGAGCTACATAAGGTCCTATCTGCGAGGGGTTGGCCAAGTTTGGGGCTTGTCTTCTCTTTGGCTAAAACACGAGAGGCTACAGTTGTTTTAGGATGTGACACCTGCATTGGAGCAGTTGATCCTCGTCTTCTCGGACTTGGAATTCCTAAAAACTGTCTGGCTGTCTCTTCATCTTCAGTCAAATCCTCTTTTAAGCTGTGAGAGCCTTCTTCATCCTCCCCTGGTGTGCTACGTATACGTGAGCTGGGAGATCTACAAGAATAGTTGTCAAGGGAACGACTTCTTCTGTGTGGTGGAGCATTTGCCTGTGGTAGTCCAACGCCGCTATCAAAAGAGCAAGATTTCTGTATTGAAGTCTGAATAGATCCACGTCTTTGTCCACGGCTGGCCTCTGTCTCGTCCTCCACATATTCTATCAGTGGTTCATTCAAACGCCCCGAGAAACTCCTCCTAAGTGGCTTACGACCTCTCTCTTGCTTTTTTGCTTGGAATTTGTCCCGTAATGACATGTGCCTGGCAGACATTGGCGAGAGCTGTTGCGAGGTATTGTAAAAGGTGCTCCGGATAAGACTGCCTCTTGGGATTCGCCCCCCTTCACTCCCTGAACCGTCGTCTCCATCTGATAACACTGATGGTGAGCTGTCTTTGCTAAACTTTCGCTCTCTCTGTGGTGTATAGAGCAACGATGTGTCTGAAGAAGCCGCTGACTGTCTGCTCATACTCCTCTCCATTACAGTCCTGCCTCCCATGATCTCTCCATCCTCTTCCTCTCCAAATGTTGTCTCCTCTTCCTCTTCTAAATGCGCTCTACTGAAAGGCTTGGGTATCTGTGATCTTTCCACCATAGGATCATAGTCTTCCTCAGTCTCCTCCTCTTCCTCTGTTGGGCTGTGGTGTTGGAAGAAGTCCCATGTGTCAGCCTCGTCGTACTCAGAGGAGGAGCTGCTGACAGAAGTGCTGCTGTCGTGGGGCTCTCGGGGCACAGTGACCGCGGTCTCCCGAAGAGGAGCATCCAGCAGCTCCGGGATGGGCCTTAGGGTGAGCACTGAGCCCACACAGGTCAATGAACGCTTGGAGGAAAACACAAGACAGGGAATGGTTAATGGACTGTTTAATTAATTAAAATTTTTGGTTAGATAGATTTAAAAATGAAATGTGGTGCATTGTGTAAATTTTGTGGTGGAGGGTCCACCAAATGCTCTTCTGCATGAAGTCATTATGGCTTTGTCTGGAAACAAGCAGGTGATGAACCCCAAACCAAAAAGTTACATAGATAAACAGACAGACAGACAGACAGATACATAGATAGATAGATCAAATTCAATTTCAAAAGTGCTGTCAACTGTGCTGTCAGCTGATCACCACCTGGTGGTGAGTTGGGTCCGCTGATGGGGGAGGAAGCTGGAAAGACCTGGTAGGAATGTCTGGCTGGGAGGGACCTTCAACTCGCACCTCCGGGAGAGCTTCTCTTGGATCTTGGGGGTGGGTGGGGACATGGAGTCCGAGTGGGCTTCGTTCTCGGGCTCTATTGCTGATGCGGCCACTCGTAGCTGTGGCCGTAAGGTCTGTGGTGCCTGTCGCGGCGGCAACCCCCAAACCGGTGGGACAGGATTTCTAGGCGCAGTCAGGGGCCGGAGGGGGTCCGGTTTGTGGACCTCAGGATGTTTGCGGATGATGTTTTCTTGATGGCTTCATTGAACCAGGACCTGCAGCGTGTACTGGGGTGGTCTGCAGCTGAGTCCGAAGTGGCTGGGATGAGGATCAGCTCTTCCAAATCTGAGGCCATGGTTCTCAACCGGAAACAGGTGGCTTGCCCTCTCCGGATAGGTGGGGAGTCCCACCTATGGAGCGTGAGATTGACAGGCGGATCGGTGCGGCGTCAGCAGTGATGTGGTCTGTTGTGGTGAAGAGGGAGCTGAACCGAAAGGGAAAGCTCCCTCTTCACCTATGGTCATGAGCTCTGGGTAGTTACCAAAAGGACGAGATTGCTGATACAAGTGGTCGAAATGAGCTTCCTCCAGGGGGTGGCTGGAGGCTCCCTTAGAGATAGGGTGAGGAGCTCAGTCACACTCAGGCATCTGGTCCGGATGCCTCCTGGACGCCTCCTTCTCAAGGTGTTCTGGGCATGTCCCACCGGGAGTAGGCCCCGGTGAAGACCTAGAACACGCTGGAGGGACTATGTCTCCCGGCTGGCCTGGGAATGCCTCAGGGTCCCCCCAGAGGAGCTGGAGGAAGTGACTGTACTGACACTGACAGTTGAGGGAAGTCAGGTTGAAGGAAGTCTGGGAGTCCCTGCTTAGACTGCTGCCCCCGCGACCCGGAATAAGCGGAATAAAATGGATGGATGGATGTAAAATAATACATGTTTTTCAGACACTCACCTGCCACTTCCTTTTTGACAGAAACACTTTCAAAGTTCTTGTGTTGATTTCATCAGTATCCTCTCCTGTATGGTCGTCCTGTTATTTATAACCATATAAATAACCATATAAATAAAATTTGACAAGGAAAAAAAAAAGTATAAATTGTGTACTCATATTTTCTTACCTGGAACCAGTCATGACTCAAGCACTCAAAAGCAGATGGTCGTTTGCTGTAACAAACACAAAGTAATACAAAAATATGATCAAAGATAGCATGGAATAAAATAAAATAAAATACAGATCTAGCTAAGAATGCGTGGATGTTTTTCCTACTCGGGGTCAGACTGAAGAACCATGTGAAGGAAGTGCTGGGCCTCTGGACTTCTGAGCAACACATCTGGGTCATCCCAGTTGATGGTGCCTTCCCCCACCCTCAGCAGAGTGGCACGATCAGAGTCTCCAGTGAAAGGGCATCGGCACACCAGGCTACAAAAACAAACATGTAATAATTCATCATAAAATCATCCAAGCACAAGCCAACACTGTAAATGATGACAAATACATACCATAGGAATGCAATAACACCCAAAGCCCTGGATAAAGAAATAGTTATCAGTGCTTAAATAATTATGTTGACCACAAAGGTAATTACCAGAGATGAAACGTACCAAATATCTGTGGCCACAGTGACAGGCTCTTGATGAACAATCTCGGGAGCTACAAACTCCGGTGTCCCGAACATACTGTAAAGGTGTCGGGATGTGTCTATTTCCTGACAGAAGCCAAAGTCACAGATCTTGATCTCATCTCTTGGAGGATACACCATGAGAATATTCTCAGGCTGTTAATAACAAAAGAAGTTTAAATAAAGACACAGTGTGAAAAACACTCATTTACAAACCAAACCTTACCTTGATGTCCAGATGTAAGATGTTCATGCTGTGAATGTGACCAATTGCTTCCAGGATTTGTTGAATATATGACTGAACCTGAAACAGATTAGGTGTGACCAGACTTGCCTCATATTTAGAAAACTATTTGTGAGCTGTACCTCGTTTTCTGTAACAGATCCTCTCATATACAAATGATCTATAAGTCCATGAGAGCAACACCTGTCAGTGAAATAGAAAAACAGATATTGTTATGAGTTGGATGATAAAGGATAAATATTAATAAGAGTCTTACATTTCTGTGATCAGCACCAGAGTGCGTCTGGTGCAGAAGAAGTCCAGCAGACAGGCCACTCTGGGGTGAGCCAAACGAGACAAAAGGTCCCTCTCCTGGAACGCCCTTGTGCAAGTGCTGCTTTTCAGAGGTAAGAACTTGGCAGCAAATACCTCTCCTGTTCTTCTGTGAATGACCCGCTTCACCACGCTAAAGGTTCCCCTATTTCGTATAAGAAATTATGTTTTTTATACTTTATTTTAAGTTGCATACAATAATACACAATACAATACAGTTGCATTCACACACGTCCTGTGTTAGTACTGGGTTTAGTCTCAGTTTAGTCCCAGTTGAACACACTCATCCATACACAATGAAATTTAGTTCTTACCTTCCAATTTCCTCATGAACGTCATAGACAGAGAAGAGCTTTCTTCTCTTGCCCAGTTCCACTTCTCTTTCCTGAGACTCAAGCAGACCTAAAGCATTGAAGTAATGGTTCAGTGCAGCACTTAAATCCTAATTCATTTTATAATCAATAAGAATGTCTCACCTTCGACCACTGTGAGTTGGGCCTGACATAAGACTTGACCAGATTCATTGTATGCAAAACACGTATATATTCCACTGTCCTCTCCTTCAGGACACACTATAGTCAGAGAGCAGCGCGCTCCATGTTGGACTATTTCTACATTATCATTGGCCGGAAGCTCATCTTCATCCTTGATAAAAGAGATTATAATACTTATGATGGCCATAGTATATTATTAAATATGCATACCTTATACCACTTGATGCTTGGAACAGGTCTTCCTGTTATGATGGCAGTGAATGTAGCAGTTTGACCAGGCTCTACAGACAGATCCTCGATAGGAACTTGAACACAGGGAGGAGCTGCACAGAAAATGGTATCTGTGTGAATAAAGGCACATTTGATAATATTAATTAAGCAACATGACACTTAACCATCAGTAATTTCCTGCATAGGCTCTGGAACATAGATCTCTTCCTCAATCTCTTCAAGATAGTACAAATGCTGCTCTGCTCTTTCATCCAACAATGCTGATGTAGGAATGTCTTCTGCAGGGCTGGGAAGAAACACACTATCAGAAGAATAACTTAACATGTACAATATTACAGAATAAAACTCACTGAGTCGATTCAGATGGAACAAACATCTTAACAACAGAAGTGGGGGCGAAATCTGTCTGTAACCATTTATTTACGAACGCAGTAGACCAGCCCTCAGAGTCAGCATCTATAAAAGCCAATTCAGTTGCATCAAACATCACATTTCATTTGCATTATGTTAATTGATGTTTATGGTTGATTTTTGATGTTGCACATTACCTGACATCTCCAAACACAGTTTTAAATCTTACCTGAGCAGGACATTTAAAGAAACCACAACCACCAGGAAGTGGTAGAGCACATGACCATCTTGTATTCGGAGTGAAGAGTTAGCTGGGCATGCGTTGGAAGGAGAAAGTGGATGTGGAATGGTTATTTGTTAACTGTGAAAATGACTTACATGAGATGATCCATGATAGGTGCTTCCTGCTTTCAGGGGGAAGATGGACAAATGAAAGTTACAGACAATGAAAGAGAATGAACCAGACTCTGCATAGATTCAATTTTAAATAAAGGACATACTAAAAAATCAATATCTTCAAATATTAGATTTCAGGACATAAATGTGCAGACAAAACAAGAACCAGTAAAAACTGAAAAATACATATTTCTTTTAAAATGAGAGGCACCTATTTCTAGATATTGAACCTTGCTGAAGCAAAATGAATGTCACATTAATTAATATCAAATATGGACACATTCAATTCAACATCTATCACAGAACTTGTTATACTTTGCACAGGCTAAGCAAATTAGGAAATGGTTATTATATATGGTATTATAGACCAGTGTCAAAGATATAACTTGTCCATTGAAAATCTTGTACACATGCGTTTGACTTGTGTCAAATTGCAATCCTACTGGAATTATCTGATCAGAATAATTTCTAATATGTGTGGACTGTCTGGATGCCTAGCACAAAATCTGGATGGGAGATGTTGTACAACTACAATTAACATTTTGTGTTATCGGTTGTGACCACAAAAAGTCCATCTTAAAAAATTAGAAAGCCTATGTTCCTCCCAGTCAGACAAACTGAGTTAACAAGGTACTGTCATACTGTACTCTGGAGAAGATTCTCCACACTCTGGATGACTTTGAGAAGGTGAGGACAGGTTTCCTTGACATTATGGCAGGATTGACTTTGAGTGACTGTTCATTTCTTAATTTTCTTGTCTATTGTTTGGGTGTGCTTAAAAATTTAAATAAATAAATAAATAAAATGACAATGAAACAAAGAGACAAATGAAACCTGGATACGCAATAGAATAGAGACAGAAAATCCCAGAATTCCACACAACACAGTGCACCAAACAATACAACAATTCCAGTGATTAAAAAAATAAATGTAGACATGTGAATGATGATGCTGAAAAGTGGAGAGTGGAGAAGGTGATTATGGTGTAAATGCCATTAATGTTGAGTTTCATTTGGTTTCAAAAATGACAATAATCAGAAATATGAATGGTTAATTTTGAAGGGAATAGATGATGTTTTACTGTATGTTGACCAGACAATGGCATGTGCATAACCTAGCAATAAAATCACCGCTGTGGAGAGAGTTTTACCTTCAGTAGCTCCAATAGCCCTACCTTTAGCAGGCAAGTCCTTTGGCTCGTTGTCAATATCCGCTGGTGGTACATAAGCAGGACACAGACCTGCCTTGCACTTAACACAGCCAAACTCATTTGTAAGCTAAATAATTAAATACAAACATAGTTAAATAACACTTAAGAGATACTTCTTATTGTTTGATATATAAATATATATATTTTAACAGGTATACCTCACACTCATACTGTCCAATATCAGTTTCTGTTGCATTAAGAATAGTTAGAGACAAGATACCACTTCGACCGTCATTCAGGATCAAGTATTTCTGCTGATCATTTAATTCACTGCCATTTTTTAACCACCTGTAAATTATAAAATGATTTGTGCGATAAATACAAACATAAATGCATCACTCTTAACACAGACAGCTGAGCACACATGTTTTACCTGACTTGTGGTAAAGGCAGGGTGAGCGTTGAACATGTGAAGGAAATGTCTTCACCCTCTATTAGGCAAATATTTTCCAACCGACTCAAAAATCTTGGTGGAGCTAAAGAAACAAAACAGTTCATTTTAAATAAATAAAGATGCACAAATTTTCTTTATGTTGTCTGTCATTAAAATGAGACGCACCTTGAACAACAATCTTTGCCAGAGAACCAGCACTGCCCAGAGAGTTGGTAGCATAACAAATGTACTGGCCTGAGTCCTCTGGGGTGAGGCTGTCCAAAATAAGACTGCATATGCCTGTCCGGTCTGCAGTAACAATGTGGTGGGGATCATCTTCCAAAGACAAGCCATCTAAAAAGCAATAGTTTATAGGCAGTATGAGATATTATAATGTTAGATTGAAGAAATTATCCTATAAAAATGAAAAATGCCTTTAAGCCAGCTGATGTCTGGTTTTGGACATCCTGTGACTTTGCAGGACAGCTTGATCGTTTGTCCAATTTTAGTTGTGCAGTCTGAGAGCACTGACTCAAACACAGGCGGACCTGGGAACACAGAAGGTGAGCACGTTTTAATATATTTTCCATCAAAATACAATATAAATACACATAAAAGTAGTTAACAAAGCTGGGTGGAGTAGTCAAACATTTTACTCAAATAAGAGTAAAATAGCCTTAAATTATTTTTACTCATGTGATTTATAATTTGAAGTTAATCTAAATTGAAGGACAAACCATACCACATGAGATCATATTCTTGCAGTTCAAGAAATATAAATGTTAATCAAGTAGTATGTTGCAGTAGGAGTAAGGATGTTGTTCAAAAAGTGAAAAAGTTACACAAATAACTGTAACTGTGTACCCACCTCTAGTAGTTAAATATATGGTGGTTAAAGTACATACAGTAGATACTCACAGTTGGTGGACACACTTGAGCGCTGCTGCAGCTCTTTCAGGTCCTTGAGCCACGACAGTTTGACCAGAGCTGAGCGACACTGCAGAGTGTACTTCCTCATGGACCCCCTGTGCTCATGCCACAGCCCCCAAGACCTGTCATCCCCACCCACTGTTTCCTTAATTTCTACATCATTTAACTGGAACAAAATAAAACAAATCACATCACATGACTATAATATTCATTTGTTAAATATTGTTGGTACATTGACAAACCTTCATTTTATTCTTGAAAATAAAAGTGTCCGTATTTAGGCTTATGTCTTTCTTCACTTTGCACATAACAATACATTCCCTAAAGAGGAAAACTTGTCTCTGGTGCCCCCTGGTGGTGGATTTCACTTCTGGAGTTTCTTCCCAGACAGTGATTACTCCCTGGACAGGAAAATGACCATTGGACATAACAGAATTGGTCAGTGATGTTTCTAAGCGGATCAGCTGTGGTGTAAGATGTGTGTATGTATGTACCTGTCTCAATGGCTCTCCAAGTGCAGTGAGAGGAGCAGGATAATTCTCAATGAGTGAAACCTGGTGCAGATTGGTAGACCTCCAAGGTAAACAGGAAACACTGGAGAAAGCATCTTCCAACATACAGCAACTCTGACCACTCTTTGCTTTGTTCTTGATCAACTCCTGTAACAAATTCACATAATTTGATATCTAATATATATAGTTTTGGTCCATAATAAATGCAGGGTGTGTAAATGTTAACCTTTAATAGGGCTTGGTAGGTATGGATCCGCTCAACTGGTCTCTGGAGGAAAGTTATGACATCCATAGGAGGAGCTTCCCCGTGCTTACTTACTGGTAATTCCTGATGATTAAAATAAATAAAATAATATGTCACATTCTACCAAATTACTAGAATTAGTGTTGTTTAAATATGTCTATAAAATGTGCTATATAAATAAAGTGGATTGGATTTGGATGTCATACTTTGAAATATTGTTGTATGGCCTTATCTGTGAGGCATGTCTCTGCTTGTGCCTGTCCTGCTATGTACTGAAGGTATTTCTCAAAGTCTTCAGAGTGTTTGATGAGGAGCATGGCAACATCATCATCAGTGACACACTTGGACAAACCCGGAAGAATAGTTCTGGTAAAATTGAATTCAAAAAGTCACATATCAGTCACACATCAGGCAACAGAGAAGATGAAAAGCTTAGTTCACACATAGTACTTTGCAGGACTTACCGCTCATGAAGAGAAACAATGTCCCTGATGTTCCTGAAGATGATTTCTTTCTGGGTTAGAACATTGGAGGGAATATGTCGACTGGAGTCAATATAATTTAACTGATGCAAAGTGAACGTTCTCATCTCTTTCACAAACTCTGCTTCTCCATCCACCATGCCTTGAATAAGTTGACTGAGCACAAATAAAAAAAGATGTTTACTTTTCTGAACAGCTTTAATATAAAAAAGATCATTAAAACCAACCTTGAAGCTTTTCTGTACTCTTCTCCTGTCGAGTCGATTCCATCTAGATCATCTTGTGAGGGTCTCATTTGTGGGAAGGCTTCCTGAAATATAAGATTGTGTAATAACAAAGATACAAAATGTGTTACAACAGTGATCCTGTGACTAACTACAGAATAAAGTCAGTCTCACCTTCCTTTTCTTCTCCAGATATGCAGGACAGACCCACCCCTGGCGAGCAGGGTTTGTTTTGGTCGGTTTGGTCCGGACCAACCATTTGTCTGGGTGAACTGAGTCCAGGAGTTCAACATATTGTCCCTCTTTCAAAATAAAACTGTCTTTATTTCCACTGTTAGGAGTGCAGTCAGCTCGAGCCACATAAAGGTCAAAGGTCTGTGACAGTAAAATTAATAAATAAGAAATGTTTATGGTAAAACTGAAAATAAAATATAGTGCAAAACTAGATGGAGAGCTGAAGATACCTCTTTGGTGTCCTCTTCTCCTTCTGAGTCTGACCTGGACACAGTGGTGGTCTGAGGTGTGTGAGCCCGATGGTGCTTAGGAGAGGGGGCCCTCAATTTGCCTTCAACTTCTATAATCAAAACATCAAACATATTAGTAAAGAGAGACACTGAGTAAATTAAAAAAGTTAAAACTGCCCACCTTTGATTTTCAGTTGTTTTGAAGGTTGTGCTGTTTGTTCTTGAATATTCTGTGAGATTTTGTGTTCTACAGGCTGTGCTTTCACTTCCCTGTTGAAATAATAACCAAATTTAGCGTCACATAAAACATGCTCATCTTGTGAAAGCCAGTCAATATATTTTTCTGTCTCACCTTGATTTTAGAGGTATTGTCTCTTCAGGTTCCAGTACATCTGGTGCAGTCTCGTAATCCGAAGGGCTTGACACTGTTAATAAGAACAAGGTTAAATAAAACAAAAAAACAAATCTGAACTGATGAAATGTAACTCACTTGAGCTGGCACTTAAAACAGCCGATGCCCTCCTCTCCTGCAGACTCCTCTGTTTGTCCTGCTCTGTCAGGTTATAGGCTTCCCAAAGAGACACTTCCACATTTTCTACATAGTTTTCTGGCTCTGACATTTGGGTTTCCGGTTTTGGGGCAGGCAGAAGGGGAGCGATAGCTGCAAGCGGTGGGTGCACTGACCTTTGACCCAAAGCCTGTGCAGGTTGAACTGTGAGATTTCCATTGTAAGAAGTCACACCAAACGTATTCACTGCTTCACACGTGTAGATACCACTGTCTTTTGTAGTGGTATTGCTAATTATTAAAGTTGATTCTCCATTCTGCCTAGTCTTGAAGAAGCACCTTTTCTCACTTGTGATTGGCTGACTGTCCTTCAACCAGCGCACTGTGGTAGGTTTTCCTTCTACGATACAAACAAGAGTAACTGTAACACCAGTCTCTACGGTCTGATTTTTGAACACATCTTTAAAAACTGGTCGCATCTCCTTTCTGGTTTTATAGCCTTTAAACGCCGCTTGAATTTTGATGGCAGCGTCTTGCATTTCAGGTTCATCTTCAATACTCATGTCTAATGGCGCATTCAAAGACTCCTCAATCTGTTGTCTCATAGAAGGTGTTAGGGCAGGTCCTGGTGCGGCAACATCAGTAATAATATCTTCTTCAACTGGAAGTTCGGTCAACGCCTCTGAGAAGGTTTCATCTTCAGAAATATAGAGAAGAGGGATTTCTTCTTTCATTTTTAACGCTGCTTGTTCGTTGTCTCTTTTCATGGGTTCAACAGCGGCCCTCCTCTCCCAAACACTTTCACCTTCTTTCCTCGCCGGTTCAGGTGCTTTCACTTCAACGTCAGCTGTTCGTTTTAATTCCTGTTGAGCAACTAGCTTCTGTTTGGTCTCTTCTTTGACCTCTTTTCTGCTTGGTTCAGCAATAACTTTCGTATCTTGCTTGACTCTCTCGGACTCAGCAGCCACATTTACTTCCTCTCTCTGACTTGCCTCTTTCCTCATTGGTTTTGCAGGTGTTGGAATGTCCTGTCTTTGGTCTGACTCATTCCTGATAGGTTTCACAGGCTGTTTGGGTACAGGCTTGGGTTGCGGTTCTGCATCTGTTGCACTTACCAGCTGTTTATTCACTGTCACCTCTGTAGTCGACAATTGCTGTTTAATCTCAAGTTTTTCTTCCCTATCGGCCTTGAATGGTCTTACTGGTTGTGTCATGGGAAGTTCGACCTTTACCATTTGGGTCAACTGTTCGTCTTGATCTGCCTCAGTGTCTCTTGATGATTGTCTGTCGATGCTTCGTGATTTACTTCTTGACCTTCTGGGCGCTTTTGGAGGGACTTCCTTTTCTTTTCTAACTTCTCTCACAGATTGCTCTATTAACGGCTTGCTGGGTTCCATAATGTGCTCCGTTTGATTTACAGACACCTTCTCATCAACTTCCTGTTTGTGTCTTGTGTCAGTGTCCATTGTAATAATAGGTTTTATTTGTTCAATAATCTCCTCAGCCCCTTTTCCAGAAGGTTTTACAGTTTCCACAGTTATTGGCTTTCCTTTTGTTCTTGCTGGGGGTTTGATGTCATCCTCATTCTTGTTCTTGTCTACATTCTGTTGTATTAGCTTTGTAACGATCAACTTTTCCTCTTCTTTCATCACAGTTGCCTCTTTTTTATTTCCCACAGGTGGGCTTGGTAGATCTGCACTAATTACAGACTTCTCTTGTTTCTTTACACTTTGTGAAACTGCCTGTCCTCTTTCTGGTGATACGAATGGTTCTTTCTTTGTTTCGGCCTTCATTTCTACTTGTTTTGCATTAACATCAATCATAACATCTTTGTCCAAATTATTTTCATCTTGTTTCTCGGTCACAGAAACATCTTCTGTGACTATAGACCAAGGTTCTGCAGTTTCTTGAGGTTGCAATACAGTCAATATTTCTCCTTTTTTCTCATTCTGATATTTAACAGGTGTAATATTAGTGACTGTTTCTGGAACAATGACCGTTTGGATAGTCTTTTGTTCTTCATTATTTTGTTGGTTTGGTTTTGTTGGTGGTTTTATGTCCAAGACCAGCTCTACATCTTTTTCGGACGGTGTCATAGAAGCTCTTCTGGTCCTCTTTTTGGGTTCAGGTGGAGCAGGTTTGCCTTCTGGTGTAATATTCTTATTATCTGTAGTAGGAGCCCTAAGCTTTGGAGGGGGCTGAATTTTGGGAATTTCTGTTTTTGGTGGTGTTGGTTTAGCTGAAAGAAGAGAATGTAAATTTTTTAACTGCATAGATCCAAAACAAGTTGACAATTTGACATTTTTTTATATTTCAAAGTTAAGAAAATTACATCAAACACACCTGTTATTTTTACATTTGCTGTTGTTGTTGCAGTTCCTACTTGACATGTGTAACAGCCACTGTCTTCAGGCTTAACGTCCCTGATTTTAAGCTCCACACAGCAGCCTGTTTGCTTTATCTCATATTTGTTATCAGTTCTCAGCTGATTATTGTCCTTTTTCCATTGTACAAGTCCAGGCTTGGAAGTTTCACAGAACAAGGACACTGTATTTCCCTCTTCAAAATCTACATGCTTAAATGCTTTTTTAAAGAAAACTGGGACTTCTGAAAAAATAAAAATAAAATAATGTTAAAATGGTAATGATGATCGCAACTTTGGATGATTGAATAATAATTTCCTTACAAAACAAACAAGCAAACAAACAAACAAAGACTACAGAAGGAAAGAAATAATACCTTTTACATTAACATTCGCAGTGGTCTCTACACTGCCTGCCTGGCAAGTGTAGCTGCCTTTGTCTTCCAGATTCAGATCCTTGATGTTGAGCTGTACAAGGCAGCCATCTTGCTTCATTTCATACTTGTTGTTGCCTTTGAGTTCTTGTTTGTTCTTCTTCCACTGGACTGTTACTCCAGGTTTTGATAGTTCACAGGACAGAGAGACTGTGCTGCCCTCCTCAGTGTCAACATTTTCCATCTTTTTGTGGAAGAATGGAGCCAGTTCTACAAAACAGGCAGACAGTAAGTTAATATGTTGTTTTCTGTAGATATAAAAATATTTTTTAAAAGCATATTTCCTACCTTTAACTAACAGTGTTGCTGTGGTTTCAGCACTTCCTGCTTGACATGTGTAGCTGCCACTGTCCTCAGGTTTGAGATCTTTGATGAGAAGTTGGTGGTTGTGGCCATTTTGTTTTATATCATATTTTTTATTGGCCCTCACAGGTTGCCTGTTCTTTTTCCACTGCACTGAAATTCCAGGTTTAGATAGCTCACAGGACAAAGAGGCAGTACCGCCTTCTTTTGCCACCACATCATGTAATTGTCCTTTAAAGACGAGTGGGAGCTCTGTAAACAAATGGATTGGGTGTAAGTAAACTGTTTATTGAGTTGTGTGTTTTGTAGTTTTATTATACACATAATTATACACACCTTTTACTGTGACAGCAGCCATTGTCTCAGCACTCCCTGTATGACAAGTGTAGCTGCCATTGTCTTCAGGTTTTAAGTCTTTAATGGTCAGCTGGAAGAGGCAGCCATCTTGTTTTAGTTCATATTTCTTGTTTGATCTGAGTGGTTGCTGATTCTTCCTCCATTGCACTGATACTACAGGCTTAGACACCTCACAGCACAAAGTGACATGGCTTTCTTCTTCAGCTTTCACATTCTCCAGACCTTTTTTGAAGAATATAGATTTTTCTGGAAAGAAAAGCAAGTAAACAAATGACTATAAAAGTATTTTTTAATTTATGTTAATATGAAATATGAGATACCTTTAACTAACAGTACTGCAGTGGTCTCTGTTGTGCCTGCCTGACAGCTGTAGCTGCCGCTGTCTTCAAGTTTAAGGTCTTTTACATTGAGGACGAAAAGGCAGCCATCTTGTTTTATGTCATATTTCTTGTCAGCTCTCAACAGTTGCTTGTTCTTCTTCCACTGGACTGTAACACCAGGTTTAGATAGCTCACAAACCAAAGATGCAGTTCCATCTTCTTCTATTTCCATATTTTCCAAGACCTTCTTGAAGAAAGGAGGCTGCTCTGTCGTAAGATATTAATGTAATTGTCAGAAAATGCTGTTGTATACTTTTCTTTTGATCTTTTTTGCTTGCAGCATTTAAAGGACCACTAACCTTTTACTGCCACAGTAGCAGTTGTTTGCACACTTCCTGCATCACACATGTAGCTGCCGCTGTCTTCAGGTTTTAAGTCTTTAATGGTCAGCTGGAAGAGGCAGCCATCTTGTTTTAGTTCATATTTCTTGTTTGATCTGAGTGGTTGCTGATTCTTCCTCCATTGCACTGATACTACAGGCTTAGACACCTCACAGCACAAAGTGACATGGCTTTCTTCTTCAGCTTTCACATTCTCCAGGCCTTTTTTGAAGAATGCAGCTTTTTCTGGATAAGAAAAACAAACAAACATTCAATTGTTTTTTAATTTATGCTGATATACCTTTCTCTTTATGCTTTTTGCTTTCAACTTTTAAAGGACCACTGACAAATACCTTTTACTGACACAGTAGCAGTAGTTTGTGTGCTTCCGGCTTCACACATGTAGATGCCACTATCTTCTGGTTTAAGATCTTTAATGTGAAGCTGAAGGCAGCACCCATCTTGTTTCATTTCATACTTTCTATTGGCCCGCAGTGGTTGCTGGTTCTTTTTCCACTGTGCAAAGACTCCCGCTTTAGACAGCTCGCATGACAATATGGCAGTCCCTTCCTCCTCTGTTGTCACATTTTGTAACAGAACTCTAAAGGATGGTGGGAGCTCTAGGAATTTTTCAGAAAAACAAGACAATACAGTAAAAGACAATAATGCTGCACTATTGATAGTTCATTTTGGATCAGTCTGTGTAATACCTTTCACTGAAAGTGTTGCGGAGGTCTCTGCATTTCCTGCTTGACATGAGTAAATACCACTGTCCTCAAGTTTTAGATCTTTGATGTTAAGCTGAACACAGCAGCCATCTTGTTTCAATTCATATCTTTTGTTGAGGCTCAGTGGCTGCTGGTTCTTCTTCCACTGAACACAGACTCCAGACTTGGACAGCTCACAGCGGAGAGAGGCAGTGCCATCTTCTTCTACAGTCACATTTTGCAAAAGAATCTTGAAAAAAACTGGGAGCTCTAGACAGACGGAAATAAGGTTACAATCTCAATCTATGTGTATCATTATGATTATAAGAGTAGAAAGAGAATGTAAGATACCTTTAACCAAAAGTCTAGCAGTGGTCTCTATGCTTCCAGTGTGACAAGTGTAGCTGTCACTGTCATCAGATCTGAGATCCCTGATGTTTAAATAGAGAAGGCAGCCATCTTGTTTTATTTCATACTTTCTGTTGGCTCTCAGAGGCTGTGTGTTCTTCTTCCATTGTACAGAGACCCCCGGCTTAGATAGCTCACAGCATAATAACGCTGAGCTCTCTTCTTGTGCTTCCACATTTTGTAAGGATTTCTTGAAGAATAAAGGAAGCTCTGGGGAAGTCGATATAAAGAAATTGTATTAATTTACTATCAAAGTGAATCTATAATATAGAGAACACACAAGCAAACCAGGCTCAATGAATTACCTCTCACAGACAATGTAGCGGAAGTCTCTATGTTTCCAAACTGACATGTGTAGCTGCCACTGTCTTCAAGCTTGAGGTCTCTTATCTTGAGCTCGTGGTAGTATCCATTTTGTTTTATTTCAAACTTATTGTCAGCTTTCAGAGGTTGTGCATTTCTTTTCCATTGCACAGACAGTCCAGATTTGGAAAGTTCACAACAAAATGTGACAAGGGCTCCTTCCTCTGCATCAGTACAATGTAACTTCTTTGTGAAAAATGGCAATTTTTCTGGCAATAAAGGAAAAGGGTTAAACTACTGGTAAAGCACTAACATTTGTCTACAACACAGTTTTGAAATGTCATTAATGCATACCTCTTACATATAACATTGAGGTAGTCTCTGCACTTCCTACATGACAAGAGTAGCTGGCGCTGTCTTCAAGTTTAAGATCAGTAATGCAGAGCTGAAGAAGGTAACCATCTTGTTTGATTTCATATTTTCTGCTTGCTCTTAATGGCAGCTTGTTCTTTTTCCATTGAGCAGTAACCCCACATTTAGACACTTTACATTGCAAGGTGGCAGAAAATCCCTCCTCAGCCTCTGTGCTTTGAAGGTCCTCCGTGAAGTAAGGTAGCACCTCTGGTAAATATATGTCAAAATTAGGGGTTCATTTGTTTTAGAACATATGACAATTAAATAAATATCCAGAATGTAGGTCATCATATCATACCGTTAACTGTTAGAGTCGCTGTTGTTTCTGCATCCGTCACAAGGCATGTGTATCTCCCACCATCTTCCAGATCAAGATTTTTAATATTAAGCTGAACAAGGCAACCATCTTGAATTATCTCATATTTGTTGCTTGCTCTCAGCGTCAGCCTATTCTTCTTCCATTGCACAACGTCAGGCTTGGAAAGCTGACAAGAGAGGGAGACTGTGCATCCCTCTTCTGCTGTGACACTCCCCAGTTCTTTTAAAAATGGAGGGAGCTCTGAAAAAGTGTAAATTGTGAAATAGTAAAAAAATGTAAAAAAAAATTACAAAAAGTAGAATACACACCTTTGACTGTGAGTTTTGCAGCTGTTTCAACAGTTCCTGCTTGGCATGTGTAGTTGCCTCTGTCCTCCAGTTTTAGATCTTTGATAAGGAGCTGTACAAGGCAACCATCTTGCTTCATTTCATACTTGCTACTGGCTCTAAGTTGTTGTCTGTTCTTCTTCCACTGGACTGGCACTCCAGGCTTTGACAGTTCACAGAACAAAGAGGCTGAGCCTCCTTCTTCAGCTACAACATTGTGGAGCTCTTCCACAAAGACTGACACAATCTCTAAAATAATATAGAGAATAGAATATCGCATGTCACAAAATTTCTTATTACATAGTTTGTTTATCTAATGTTATTACAGACCTTTGACAGACAGTTTCGCTGTGGTCTCGGCGTTTCCAGCTTGACAGACGTAGCTCCCACTGTCCTCAGGTTTAACATCTTTGATGAGAAGCTGGTGGTAGCATCCATCATCTTTCAGTTCATATTTTGTACTGGCTCTTAACAGTGTGCTGTTCTTTTTCCATTGCACTGACACTCCAGGCTTAGACAATTCACAGAACAGTGTGGCAGTCCCTTCCTCTTCAGCCTCAACATTCTGTAAATCACTCTTGAAGAACAATGGACGCTCTGGAACAAGGTAATTGGGGAATAACACATCTATTATGAAGTGGTGGTCACTGGTTAACTAGCCAATGGAAAAAATATACCAGCTATTTTTGGTTTATCAAAGACTCACCTTTCACTGAGAGAGTTGCAGTGGTCTCAGTGTTTCCCACTTGACATGTGTAGGTTCCACTGTCTTCCAGATTAAGATCCTTAATATGAAAATAAAGATGACATCCATCTTGTTCAATTTCATACTTTCTGCTGGATTTTAGTGGTAGTCGATTCTTCTTCCATTGTACTGTAGTAACTGGCTTAGACAGTTCACAGTATAGAGAAGCTGTATGTTTCTCATCAGCCTCAACATTTTGTAATTTCACTTTGAAGAAGGGAGGCAGTTCTGGAAAAATGTTTGAACGGAATCAGTACTAACATTTTATATAAAACATTGTATACTACAAGTAAAATGACTTGTAAATTGTGTATATAAAAGTGGAACAATGACGTTATTTAAAAGCAAACCTTTGACTGAAAGTGTAGCTGTTGTCTCTGTATTTCCTACTTGACACGTGTAGCTTCCTTTGTCTTCTGGTGTTACATCTTTTATCTCAAGTACAGCACAATTGCCACCCTGGGTCATCTCATATTTTCTGCTGGCTCTGAGTGTGAGGCGGTTCTTCCTCCACTGGACCTGTGCTCCTGGTCTGGATAACTCGCACTGCAAGAAGGCAACACCTCCTTCATTTGCCTCAGTGTTTCGTAAGGGTTTCTTAAAGAATGGGGGAGGCTCTGTAAATCCAGCCAAGGACATACAGTTAGCAGCAAAGCATTTATCAGACATAAAGGAAGTCCAAAAATGTATATGACCAAACCTTTTACTGTGACTGTAGTTGTGGTCTCTGCACTTCCTGCCTGACAGCTGTAGCTACCACTGTCCTCAAGTTTAAGATCCTTGATGATAAGTTGGAGGAAGCAGCCGTCTTGCTTGATATCATACTTCCTACTGGCCCTAATTGGTTGCCTATCCCTCTTCCATTGTATAGGTACTCCAAGTTTAGATAACTCGCAGTACAAGGAGGCCGTTTCTCCTTCCTCGGCCTCAATGCTTTGCAAGTCCTCTTGGAAGAATGGTGGAAGTTCTGTGAAATAAATCGAAAAACACACTTTAGTATAAGATGTATTGTATAAACATCATAATGGCTTTTGTTCTTACCTGTTACTGTAAGTTTTGCACTACTCTGTACATCCCCTGTATCACATGAGTAGGTACCAGTATCCAGAGGATCCACATCATAAATGAGCAGCATGTTGATTTGACCCTCTTTATATATCTTGTATTTCTCACTATTGTGCAGGGGAATGTGGTTACGCCTCCATGTAACTTGGGTGGTCAAATCAGAGGTCTTGCAGGACAATGTTGCTATTTCTCCTTCCAAGGCTGAAACATCCTTTGGCTTCTCCTCAAATAAAACTTATAAAGAATAGAGAGTTAACATCTTCTGCCAGTCCAATACTTTTGTTTGGTGTGTTACATTTCATACCTTTGGGCTTAGGAATGACTAAAAGTTGAGCTGATGTCCTCTCTTCACCAATAACAAAGGCCACTGTGCCAGTCTCCTCAGGGGTAGTCATTAAAAGAACCAACCGGTGTTGTCGGCCATTACAGATCATCTGGTTCATATCGTTTTTCTGGAGTGGGCATGGCCCCAGCCACCAAACTCCCTCAGTTACATCTGCATGGCTGAGCTCACACACAAATACAGCATCTTGTCCTGCTGTCACTGTCACATCTTTTAGCCCAGTAACAATCCTCACTCGCTCTATGAGAGGAAGAGCAAAATTAAAAACTTTATTCATCAGAAAAGCTTATTCAGTTACTATTGTATCTGCTTTCTGACATAGGAGTCTTCCCCTTGCCCCTTAACACATCCTGTAAAAGACAAAATTGTACCCACCTCTCACAACCAGTTTGGCTGTGGTCTTTTTACCCCTGGTAATACAAGAATATTCTCCTCCATCTTTAAGTTCCAAATGCTTGATCTCAAGTGAATGTGTGGGACCTTTCTTCTTGATAATGAATTGACCGCCCTGTTCAATTGTACTGTTGTCCTTTTTCCAAGTGACAGGGACATTAGCACTGGAAACCTCACAGGAAAATATTACAGATTTGCCTTCCATTATTGCCTGGTCCTGTAGCTCTTTTTCAAAGAACACAGAGGCTGCAGCTAAAAAGAGGGAAAAAAAAGTTGTCAACATGCAACAAATAAATACATGAATGTAGATGTACTGTCTTGGGTACCTCTCACGTTAACCTCAGCTGTTGTTTTCTGGTCGCCAAAAACACAACTGTACTCGCCAACATCCTCTGGCTGGATGTTTCTGATCTTCATCTCTGCAATCTTTCCAGAGAGACTCATCTGGAATCTGCCTCCATGATAAATCTGGTCCTCTCCTTTCCACCACTGCACAGGGACCCCAGCCCTGGACAGCTCACAGTGAAGCATAACATTTGCTCCTTCAGCCGCCTCCTGATTCTTGAGTCCCATTTTAAACGCCAGAGGAATAGCTGAATAAAATAATTATAAGATACTGTATGTTACATTGTGTCATTTGATCAAAACAAACAAAAAAAAACTGTACCCGTGATAGTGATGTTGGCTGTTGTCTTTGCATCTCCATAGACACAGCTGTAGAGACCACTGTCATCCAACTGTGAATTTTTTATGATAAGCTCCTTGATGCTTTCTCGGTTTTTGATCTGATATTTAAAACTGCTTTTCAGAATTTCTTCCCCTTTCCTCCATTCCACATTAAGACCAGGTTTGGAAAGCTCACAACTCAGAGTTAAGTTGTTCTCCTCTTCCACCTGTAGGTTCCTCAACTTTGTCTTGAATGTAATTGGAGGTGCTACAACAACAAGAAAAGAGTGTTAGCTGCATTTTGTGTGTGTGTTTTTTATATGTTATCATGGTGCATCTTACATGTGACAGTAAGCTCAGCTGCTGATTGGCTGTCCTTGGTCTTGCAGATGTACTTGCCAGCATCCTCCTCCTCTATGTTGTTAATGATCAGTTTTGCAAAAGATCCCTGCCATTTCATTTCATATTTGTACCCAGGCTTCAGGACAACTCTGCCTTTTCTCCAGTCCACAGCAGCACCAGGCTTTGAAAGCTCACAGCACAAAACTGCACTGTCGCCTTCTTTCACCTCTAAATTCTCCAGTTCCTTTTTAAACGTAACAGGTAATTCTGCAAGAAATCAATTAAAAACTCTAAAATTCTGATGCAACTTTACTTTATCAATGTGTAATATTGTGTCAGTATGTGGGACAGAGAGTGGACAATGTGAATTGCTCTGACTGCTGATTGAAAAAAAAAATAAAAATCAGGGACTGAGGGTGGAAACTAGCTATTTAACCATAATGACCTCTGTTTTTTATGAGCCTATAGATACAGATGTTTTTGCTTTGCCTGGAATGTTCCCCCGCATGACTTTTCCATCTAGTATTTATTCTTTAGAGGTGTTTCTATTCTATCAAAAAATAATTCTCTCCACAGGTCTGAGTTGTACTCTAACATAGTGCTATTACCTGCTTGTCTCCCTTAACTGATTTAACTGTAGTTTTACTGTGAAACATTCTAAAAAGCAATTCTAAAAGCAATGACAGTGCAACTTTATTTTCTCTGTACATTGTCCCTTCAAATACAGACTAGCTAAACCAAACCTAACCTTTAACTAAAATTATGTTGACACCTACCTCTTATTTTGATCTCAGCAGCAGTCACAACATTGCCAACAAAACAACTGTACTCCCCAGCATCTTTCAGTGTTAAATCATTGATCACCATCTCAGCCACTCTTCCCTCCTGTTTCATTTGGTACTTTTGCCCACTGATCAGGAGCTGAGCCTCTTTCCGCCACTCCACCGGGGCTCCTGACTTGGAGAGCTCACACCGTAAAGTCACACTGCCCTCCTCCACAGCTTCCTGGTTCTTTAACTTCTGTTTAAACGTCACTGGAATAGCTAAACAAAAAATACTAAATGAAATGTACTGTGACATTATAACCATGTTTTAATAAATATAATGCTGTTTTAGTACCTGTGATTAAGACATTTGCTGTTGATTTAATGTCCTCACAGATACAGCTGTATTGACCACTGTCGACTGGTTGACTTTTCTTGATAAAAAGTTCCGCTTTGCAGCCATTTTGCTTCATTTGATACTTCTCTCCATTTGTTAGCTCAGTATCTCCTTTCATCCATTGTACACAGAAATCAGGTTTGGAGAGCTGACAGCACAGAGTCACACCGTTTCCTTCCTGCATTTCAATATTCTTCAGTTCTTGGAGGAATTTGACCGGACGCTCTAGAGTGATCATAAAATGTCATCATGCTTTGCCAACTAAATAGATCATTGGGTTTGATACACAAAAAACACATTTGTGGCTCTATAAACATAGTCATCTTCAACATTTCTGGTAAATAAATGCTGTTTGTGTCAAGTACTATATATTGCAGCCACATAGGAGAGGACAGAGGGGTCTCTAGTCAAGAATTGGCCTGCAAATTTCACACACACCCCCACATGCACACACACCCCCACACGCACACACACATTACTCTCACCATTGACTCTGATTGTTGCAGTTGTCTTCTGATCACCACATATGCAGGTATATTCTCCTCCATCATCAACATCAATTTTCATTATCTTCAGTTCCAACAACAGCTCTTTCTTCCTCATCTGATACTTGTCTCCGTTACGAAGGAGTTCATCATGTCTCCTCCACTCCACTGAGGAGGCCAGTTTGTTCAGCTCACAGTGCAGAACCACACTGTTGCCCTCCATCACTTCTTGGTTACGTAGAGGTGTTTTAAAGCTCGGAGGGGTGTCTGCAGGTCACCAGGAGAAATGTTATGTTTTTGCCATAATAATTCCCAATAATACAAAGTACTTAAACAGTCTAGAGATGTTCTGCTGGAAATGATGCGCACTGCACATTTCTAGACTAGACATTTCTAGACTTTAGTATTTATAGGGTGAATGAGGTCCTCCACATACATACAACTCACAGATTTTATCTGATTACTGTAATGAGCTTTACAGATTAATTATACTGATTTGAGGGGGAGCAAGCAATGTAACATACAGTATACATGTTCATAATCAATATTTGACTATGATAATGGAAATAATGGATTGTTTTAATAATCCATTCTGTGTGTATAAATGATGGAGGCTGTACTAAGAAATGACTGTTGTTAACATGTCTCTAATATCACTAAATAAAAATGGGGTCGTGAATGGGATTCACACTATGAGTAGAATTTAACATTGGAGCTTGGGAGCTGACCTCTGTTACACTTGCGCTTCGCTGATACTATTGAATACATTGGGGAAAAAAACATTGTAGTTACACATAATACTCATTTGGATAATACTACACAATGTACATACTGGGTAACACACAGTGTGCACCTTACCTCTTACAACAAGCTCAGCTGTTGTCTGGCTCTCTGTAGTCTTACATGTATAGTTGCCTGCATCACAATCTTCTATTTGGTTTATAATTAATTTAGTTATTTTTCCTTCTTGCTTCATTTCATATTTGTTGCCTGGTTTCAGGAGGACTCTGCCTTTTCTCCACTCAACTGGTGCTCCGGGTTTGGAGAGCTCACAGCTGAAAGTGCCAATGTCTCCCTCTTTCACAACAATCCTCTGAAGTTCACGTTTGAATGTTACAGGTAGAGCTAAAATATGCGTGCAAAACATTAAATAAATTCAGACACTTTACTCATAGTGATGTTAACATAGTATCTTTAGACACTCACGCTTAACATTGAGTTCAGCAGATGTTTTCTCATCTCCTGTGATGCAACTGTACTTTCCTCTATCTTCCAGTTGGACTTTGTCGATGGTCAACTGGACTGTCTTTCCTTCTTGTTTTATCTGATACCGTCCACGAGATACTTCCTCCGATATCTGGACACCATTCTTCTGCCACTGCACAGGCACTCCCTTCTTTGAGAGCTCACAATGTAACGTCACACTGTTTCCCTCCTCAATCTGCTGGTTCTTGAGAGCAACTCTGAATGTTGCAGGAATGGCTAAATAAAAATACAAATGTATATCTATGGAAAATGAACAGCACCATATACAATGTTTTTTTATTTGTACAGTTAATTCTTGTAACATACCAACAACTTTGACAGTAGACTTTGTTCTTTGCTCTCTACATGTACAAACGTAGATTCCACTGTCATCTGGTTCAGCATCTATAATAACCAGCTCATGGATAGTACCCCGTTGTTTAATTTGGTATTTTTCATCATTCTCTAACAGCTCCCCTCCAAGACTCCACTCTACTGGGACACTAGCTTTGGAAACCTCACAACGAAGTGTAATGTTCAATCCTTCTTCAATTTGAATATTTTTTAGTTTCTGTCTGAAGGTGATTGGCACAGCTGAAAAACATAATTCAGATATGATATAACTGAATTGTGTAATTGAGAGATTAAAAGTGAATAACTGTACCATTCACAGTAAGAGTTGCAGTTGTCTCCAAGTTTTCACATATACATGTATAAATGTCGCTGTCCTCTGGCATCACATCAAAGATCCTGAGTTCCACCAGCGCCTCCCTCTGTCTGATGTGGTATTTCTCTCCATTTCTTATGTGCTCCTCTCCTCTTTTTCTCCACTCCACAGAATGACCAGGTTTGGACAGCTCACACCGAAGAATGGCAACGTTTCCTTCTTCTATCACAACGTTCCGAAGCTTTTGCTTAAACGTGATTGGAAGTGCTTGAGGAAGAAATAACAGGAGTCAACAACATTTTCACTTTTAAAGCACTTTTAAAGTTGCACATACCCAGAGTTGTGTTTTGTTTCATGCATTCACAGACCGACACACACACACACAGAGCTATTAACTTAAACTACCACTAAATAACATCATAAGGTGGAAGTGAGCAGACAGACATAAAGGATTAACCATGTGACAACTTCAGATATGCCTCTGATGAGGTAACAGCATTATAACATGGCTTACAGCTTACAAGAGTCAATGTGATGTAATATAGGATCTTTAAGCAGCGATGTCTCTGTCATTGCCTACCTATAATGTTGACGTTGGCTGAGGTCCTCTGGTCAGCACACACACAGCTGTACTCCCCACTGTCTGATGGGATTGGTTTCCATATCATAAGCTCCAAAGTGGTTTCCCATTTCCTTATTTGGTGCTTAACCCCATTTCTCAAAAGCTCATCTTCTTTCCACCATTGCACTGGAACGCCCGGCTTAGACAACTCACAGCGCAGTATCACATTTGTACCCTCATCTGCTTGGACAGACTTTAGGGGCTGAACAAATGTAATAGGAATAGCTGGAAGAAAGCAAGAAGTTTTTATATAATATTAAAAATGATACAATACAAAGAAAAGTAGTATGTCCTTATGGTAGCTACATATAAATGTAAAGTAAAATCAGATAACCCAGTAATCAGTTCTACTTTTTAGTGTGTGTTTACTGTTATTTTACCGTAATAGATCCATGGAGTTTATATGCACAAAAGAAACTTTATCATCAAAAACATAAAAACAAAAGATGTGTGTCAGTTTAATTTTAGAGTAACTGTTGTATTTGGTCAAAACTGATTTAATTTTAAAATAATTCTTTCAATCTTAAATATTTTCTTTTTGGCACATTAGTTTGCCCTTTTACTGCACAATTTCCTTGTCAAAATGTGCACAGGTATCATCAGAAATAATTTAAAATACTCATATCAGTAATGTAATGGTTTACAGGAAATTTCAACAAAAGTGATAATGGATAATGATCAGATTTTTGGTGTGTGTAAACAGCCCCTGTAAACATAATAATGTTCTGTGAATTTACCATGGACTTTGAGGCAAGCTGAAGAGCGATGGCTGCGGCACTGACAGGTGTATTCTCCTGAGTCTTCCGGTTTCACAGATTTGATGGTGAGGGAGTTGATGGTCTTTCTTTGTTTTATGACAAACTTTTCCCCAGAGCGGATGCCCTCCAGACCCTTCCACCAGTGAACCAAGACCCCAGGCAGCGAGTACTCACATGTCAGGGTCACTGTCTCACCTTCTTTAGCCTCCATGAACTTCAATGCTTGGAGGAACTCCGCTGGAATGGCTGTTAATGCAATACTAGTAAGTAATTCATAGTAAAATCAGCGTATCAGAGTAAGTACTCTAAATAATACTCAAGTAGAAATACAAAGATGTATTTTGAGAAATTCAAGTAAGAGTAAAATGTATTTTGGGCTGCAATGAAGTAAAAGTAGTTGTACTAGTAATGTAGTAGCAGTAAAAGTAACAGTCTAGAAGCAACATTCTGCTTATAATTTGAGGACAAAACATAAAAATAAGACCTAAATCTGCAAAGGAGGAAAAATTCTGAATGAATGGTGCAAGAGCAAGTACACAAAGTTCAAATCATTTGTAAAATGTATTATCGTTAATTTACATTAATAATACATTAATTGTCAACTTAAAGCTTTTGTCACTTGTAGACTTACTCACAGTGGGAAGAGTAAGCCAGACTTTTACTTAAGTAAGAAAACTGTTACACTGTCAAATATATTTAGTCAAGTAGAAGCATGATGTTGCCTGGAAACTGAAGAAGCAAATGTAATTGGGTACTAATTACCTCTGAATAAAATATTAAAGTTAGTATTAATTAGTATAGTATATAAGTAAATATACTTATAGATTACCTTTTACAGTGATAAGAGCACTGGTAATAACAGAGCCAGCACTGCACTCATACACTCCTGCGTCACTTGGCAGGACCTCACGGATTGTAAGCCGAGCCTCACATTCAGAGCGGCTGGCGTAGTACCTGGAAGAGCTCCACATCAAGCAGCCATCTTTGTACCACAAAATATGACACGGTTTAGATGTGACACATGACAACACCAGACCACCTCCTTCCACTGCCTCACAGTCCTCCAGTGCTTTTATAATAGTGGGTCTTCTCTCTGGTAAGGCAAAGACACCACACTTAAATTTAAATACATTTGGATATTTTTGAATCATAGACAAAACACTTACCTCTAACCAGCAGTGATGCATATGATCGCTTGTCACCAGCTGAGAATGATATGGTGCCAGTGTCTTTGCGGGCGAGCTGTTTGAATGTAAGCATGTGGTAACCCCCTTGAATGACTTGGATCTCATTGAGTTCATTGGTGTAGAGCAGAGTTTCATCCAAATACCACTTCACATTGATATAATCACTGGGACATATGCGGCACCGCAAAGTCACAGTATCACCTTCAAGACACTCAACATCTTCAAGTTCTTCCAAGATGGTAACTTTCTCATCTAAAAATAAAACACAATCCAAGTTTAAACACCCATACAAACCCATACATACCCAAACACACATATTAATAACAATATATGGGGATTTGCTTAAGAAGAAATTCAATATTATATTTGTTTGAATAGTAATAGTTGTAAAAGAGGCTTAATTTGTAGGCCTTCCACACTTTTTTTTTTCAAATAGCACTTGAACTGCAGCTCTTGTGTCTACTGATGAAAGAAGTGGGTTGAATTATGGACTGTGTGATGGCCACCAATAATTAAAACTAACTAACTACATACAGATTCAAACTCTCACCTTGTACAGTAAGCTGGGCCCGGCTTTGCATGGTGCCGACGTCACAAATATAAATATCTGTGTCGGTCTTTTCCAGGCAGGTGATGGTCAGAGACAGTAACACACCTTTCTGTTTCATGACATACTTTCTCCCCGCTCGCAGCTCCACCATGCCTTTAAGCCATTTCACGCGTTTGACCGGTCGCCTGGTCTCACACTCCAGGACTGCTCTTCCCTTTTCCTCTCCACGGGTGTCTTTCAACTCCCGTGCAAATGTGTGCTGGAGTTCTACACGGGAATGAAATTAGAATCAACCCAAACTTATAAACAGATATTTTTGTAATTTATTCCATTTCCATACAAGTACCTCTGATCTCAAGTTTGGCCCTTGTAGCAACTCCCTCCGCCTCACAGCAGTACTCCCCAGAGTCTTTGATAGTGGTGTTAGTGATTACAAGTCGTGCCATGTTATTTTCCACACTCATCAAATACTTAGGGCTTGGTCTTAGAAGGCGGCCATTTTTGAGCCAGTGGATGGTGACATTTGGTTTTGTGATCTCACAGTTCAGCTCTGCATCTTCACCTGGTACTACCTTAACATTCAGCAGATCTCTAAAGATGTGCACTGGCTTCTCTATAAACAGAACAGAGGAACAATTCAGACATTTTCTCAAATATATGTATTTATAAAGGCAACATTTTAAGTTATAATGTTGTTATCTTCTCAAAAACATACTTGGAGCTGTGTTTTATTTCATTCACACATGTTTTGAGTAACTCTTTATTAGTTTGCCTACATGTCCAAAGCTCAACATGCTCTGTTCCACCTTGTGATATCATATAGTGGTGGTTTTCAAGTTAACAGCTCCTTTTACCTTTAGTTCTGTAGAGAATGACAATTTGAAGGGCTGAAATTAACCAAATAATTTTAGTGAAGGCATATGGAGTTTAAAAACACAGTGAGAGAAGACATTAGCAAGGTTTGTGTGTTAAACATGTGTGAATGAAACAAAACATAACTCCAGATCTGTTTGTGAAGATGAGATTACATTATATCATAGATCAAAAAATAGTGTAATATCGGCTTTAACGTTTTGAGCTTCTTACCTTTAACAAAGAACATTGTCCTACAGCTTAGATCATTTAATGTGAAAACCACTTCTCCAGCATCAGAAAGAATGGCATCCTTAACGGTCAACTTGTATTTGCGGCAATTCTGTTCGATCTGAATTCGATTGTTGCCAACCATTGTCTGACCATTCATAGTCCAGCAGGGCTCATCAGGAAGATCATGTGAGAGAACACACTCAAATGTCCAGCTCTCTCCTTCCATGACTACAGAGGTTTTCAGGCGTTGAACAATCGATATGTGCAAATCTGGAGACCCAAAACTGCGTTACCATACGTCTTATACATTTTGATACTTCACATACTGGACTACCTACCATGAACTATAAGCTTAGCCTTGGTCTTGCTGGTGCCAAGCTCACACGTGTAGCTTCCAGTATCTTCTTTGCAGAGAGAGTGAATGAATAAAGCAAGGGATGTTCCAGACTGCAGGAGCTCATGTTTGTCACTGGGAGAGAGAACTACACCATCCTTTTTCCAAACAGGATTGACTCTTTCCTTGGAAACTTCACACTGCAGACAAACCTCCCCTTGCTCTTCCCCAGATACATCTTCAAGTGACTTCAAAAACACTGCTGGACGTTCTGAAGGAAATATATTTGTTAAAGGTGCACTATGAAACATTTCAGGTTGAAGATACAACACATGCGCTTGTTTCCATGGAGATTATTATTGCTATTGTTATTGCTTTGTCTTAAATTCATGGCAAAACATATCAATCTTTTATATATTCAAGCATTTTAATTGCTAGAAATACCTTGAAAACAAGCATTCTTACTATGAAAGGGGTTTCTTTTCCACAGATCTGACCTGTAACTTGATCTAGTGGCATCATCTGTTTGTCTACATGGAGATGGATAACCAATAATAACCAATAATGCCATACTGGGGAATAGTCCTGGGAAATAATATCTCCATCGAGACTATGACAGATGCCAGAAAAGTTAGATCATACACCTGAGTCTTGTGAACTTACCTTTAACTTTGAGCAGTGTGGTCTCACTCAGAGGACCTGCTTTGAATGTGATTCTGCTCTCTTGTGGTCGAAGCTTGATAATAGAAAGGCTATGGATTGTGCCCATGGCCTGAATCTTGTTTACAGCGTTTGAAATAAGACGAATGTTGTTCAGGAGCCATTCAACATTTCCCACAACGTAATTGAGTTCACATGAGAATCTGGCTGAACCGTCCTCCTCAATCTCCGCAGCCTCAAGGTGTTTTACAAATTTAAGTGTTCGCACTAAAAAGATCAAATAATCACCCATTATGTAACAGTGTATAATAACAACAAGCATCTTTAAAGTAGACGTAATTCATAATGAACAGCTACTAACTACTTAATTAATACCCTAAACCTAAATCCTAACCCTGACACTAACTACAAACCCTTTATTAAGCAGTTACAAGGCTTGAATCATTCTTAATAAGCAATGAATAAACAATTAGTTCATTATGAATTAAGTCTGTGTGCTTTGTTAAGGCCAATTAAGGTGTAGTTCTTATACAATGTAACCAACACTTCTGTTAAAAATGCCACCATAATAAACATACACATACCTTCTACCTTGACATTTCCAGCGCTCTGTGCACCTCCTGCTATGCAGCGGTACTGTCCGGCATCAACAGCAGCCAGGCCATGGATGGTGAGTTCTGCCCGCTTGCCTTCTCTCTTCATGCTGTATTTGTTTGAGGTCTTTAAAGCTGTGCGTCCTTTAAACCAGTGGATCACTCGAGGCGATGGAGCGAACTCACATCTCAGGGTGACTGTGCCATTCTCTTTAGCCTCTACATCATCCAGGTGACGAGCCACCTGCAGAGGCCGCTCTGAAGAACAAGATATGTATTTAGTTCTCAAAATTTTTATTACAGGAAAGGTCATGTGTCAGTGAATTTTGTTCTTGCCTTTCACAGTAAGTTGAGCAGTAGATTTACTCTTCCCTGCGACAAAGACCACAGGACCAGACATTGAGCTGTCAGTAGAGGTGAAGCAAAGGCTGTGAACAGTGCCCTCTTTGTCAATGTCCACAGTTTCGCTCTGCTCAAGATCATCTCCGTTGAGCGTCCATCTTGGAGGTCTCACCGATTTAATGTTTGTCTCTACTTTAAACCGAGCAGGCTTTGGTTCCATCACCTCCACTGATCTCATTCCTTTCACTATGGTGATAGCCTGCTCTACAAATACAGCCAAAATGTTACAACAGTGGACTGCACACCAATAAGAAGCTTGAGACATTAGAAAATATGAATCTCACCCTCAACAAAAAGCTGGCATGAGGTTTTGTCATCTCCTGCATCACAGGTGTAGGTGTCCTCATCAGAGGAGCAGACATCGTCTATGGTGAGCTGTCTGTAGATGTCCTGACTGATAAGCTGGTACTTTTTACTGGGCTGAAGCTCCCTCCCACTTTTGTACCATTTGACCTGAGCATTAGGTCTGGACACTTGGCACTCTAACAAACCTCTGTGGCGATACATGGCTATTTTGACTTTTAAAGGGCGAATTATTTGAACTGGAAGTTCTAGAAAAGGGATTTATACTGCATCAGTCCTACTGAATAGCAAACAGTGCAAAAAAACATCTAAATTAACTTTTTCATGAACTACCTTTCACTGTGAGTGTTGCATATGAAGACACACGCTCAGCTGTAAATCGTATCTCTCCTGCATGCTCAGGCCGAACTGACTTAAAACTGAGGATGTGGGTCTTTCCTGAAAATAATTGAAATGTTGAAAGAATTTTATCAAATTGAGTGCAAAAGTGCAGCAATATCTAGCTGGTTCAACAAGAAGCGTGTAATGATGTTTACAAATGTGATTTTAACAAAGCAAATAATACATCTCACCTCTTTATATACAAATACAAAAAAATAAAAAAATAACTCTACCTTGATGTCTGATCTTGATGTTGTCGCCAGCCCGAATTCGGCAGTCATCCCTGTACCACCGAGCATCCACATCCACCTGGTTTACCTCACACACAAAGCTCACCTGCTGTCGCTCCACTGTATCAACATCCTCCAGTTCTTTGGTAATTTGAATATCTCTGGCTGGTAGAAGATAATACATCTGTGACTGGAAATGGAATGTGCACACCAACTCATACCACACCTATGATCTTACCACTAACGCGGATTCTGCAGGATGTTTGAACGTCATTGGCCTGAAATGACAGCACCCCAGCATCCGCCAAACTCACCCTGTTGAGGATGAGGGAGTGTCTTTTGCCATGTGCACTGATCCGACAGTGAGGCTTGGACTTTAGCTGCACCCCGTCCCGACTCCACTTGCCCTCAACATAGGCTAGGTTCAGGGTCACCTCAAAGGAGCAACTTTCACATTCTGACACGTTTAGATCTTTCAAGCCCTTTACAACCTGCAAACGGTTCTCTGGCAAACAAATACTAGAAGTTATTTTTTTTCTATTATTAGGACAGTGGATAATACCAGGTTATTTTTTCTTACTTGCAGCAGCTACTACTCCATCAGTTTTAATGTCTGCCATGCTTTCTCTTTAGACCCAACAATACTGTTTCCTCAGTTGTCATGGGTGCTGTAAAAAGAGTTGATGTAAATAAAGTTTTGATTAAGAAATAACAAATACATTCTTTGTGTCAGTGTCAAGCTCAAATAAATGGAGAATCTGGCACAATTAGTTATGGGAAATTAAAATAATTATCAAAAAGTTTCTTTTCATTCTTTAATTAAAAAAGATGGCTATCAAATGGCATAGTTAACATCCAACTAGTGTTTAAATCTTGAGAGATTGAGTCCTGTCACAGCATAGCAGTGCAAAGGAGCTTATAATCCTTGTGACTTCTCACGGGTGACATCAGCATTTTAAATATACTCTGAGCACTGACACAAACTTAATCACACTTGCAAGTACAAATAATGGCCAAAAGATAAAAGTTAGCTGTTCACCCTTCTCCATTATGACCTTAAAATACGACAAACACTTTCCTAAAAATAGCGAGGAGGATCTCATGCTGAGCATCTGTAGACCAATAGTAGGTTATCATGTTTCATTAATATGCCAACAAAAAATCACAACTAAAACAACTATAGGCAAATTCACAGTGGCCCCTCAATGTCACAAACAGTGGACCACTAAGTGACAAAAGTGCACCCACCTTAATAACGAGTTAATTTTTCCAAACAGATTACAGTATACTGCGTCATTGTCCAGTCACATGACAAAAACAACACATCTTCAGGTTAAAATCCACTGTCAAAACGATTAGCCCAAGTATTGTTCAGCCTTTAAAATAAAAACAAACCCTTTGCCAAAGGAGAGCAGACCGGGCCGTGTCACTGTCCCAAAGCAGACACTCTTACTCTTCTTTTTCAACATTGATGGAGAGTGGTGCTGAACAGCTGACATATCTCTCCCCACATACTGTCCTCTAAAATAGCCTTCTGTCAGTATGAAGGCAAACATAGCATTCACAGTGATGGTGTGAGGCAACTCAGAATCACCATCAACAGTGTCATTAAAAATGTACTTTGAAGAGATTCCTGAGACATAATGATATGCACGTTTGGGTGGGTCAGTGTAAAGTTTATACAGTAACTAAACTATTGATAGAAATATGTGTCATGCATTTCAACACATGTAATTGTACAGGTTCACTAGGTCAAAGTCTAAAAATCTCTTAAGGGAGTTTCCATCAAAAGGTCGAAAAGATTAGATCATGTTTCCCTGGCTCAAACGTAGTGAGAGTCCACAAGATAATTCAATGAGCCTGTTTATAAATACCAATATAAAACTATGCTTATTAACATTGTATTCAAAAAAACTTAGTATGATTTTGCTTATTCCTTCTCTGCCCATGGGGTTCCCTGTGTCTACAATAGAACAAAACTAGCACTGTCTGGCATTGTGTGGTGTCACTCTTGATGGACAGCTCCATGTGCCTCTGAGCGTGCTAAGTCCAGTGAAACTCTATCAACAGGATAATATGCATCACAAAAAAAGAAGAAAAACAACTTGTCGTCACTAAGATGGGAAAATAAATGTGTGTGTGGGTGGGAATTTTACTAGGCTCTCGTAACTCATATTTTATTACGTGTCACATTGTATAAATGAGTAGATTGAGGCTGCATCTAGTCTTATCACCAAATCAACGTGAGTTCTGCAAATATACAGGCCAGAGTATCATTGTGAGTATAGTATAGCTAAGTATAGAAGCATCTCAGACAAAGCCACAGCAATGCCAGGATGTGTTGAGACTATTTAAAACTTAATGTTATGTATAAGATATAAATATCTACTGTACAACCCATCCTTTTCTGACACAGAAGCTGCAGTTGGCACAATTAAGGTTTCTTTTTACAGCCCGGACCACAATATTAAATTTAAATGAAGATTAAATGTAGAATGCCCTTGCCTAGTTTTGGAATGTCCAATTACAGTGACACTAATAGTCAACATCTGTGGGAAAGACCTTGACATTATTTTAGATTATAATTATAGTGTAATGTATCTTACATGCAACAAGACGAGAACAGGACATTTAATTTCAACTGGTGATAAATGTACAAACATATAACACATAACATACAAGAACAAGATACTTTTATTTGCCTTTTTTCTTTGTATCTTTGCCTTTTGCAGATTTGGCAGAAGCCTCCTCCTCATCCTGTCCTGTAGCAGCCTTAATGCGTTTCTTGCCAAGTGGAGTCTTTGCATACCAACTCTGTATGAACCATCAGCACAACATCAGCAAAATAAAGCAGTGTTTATTTTGAATGTACTAGATGTGAATATGAATACTAAACCTTAAGGGCCTCTTCCTCCTCCTGAAACACTGGATCAATTTTGGCTAATGGCTCAACAAACTCCACAGCAGTCAGCGGTCTTTTGGTAAGCTGATGGATGCGTCTCTTTGTAATAACTGCCTGAATCACCTTAACTATGTGACCAGGAGTGTAACCATCAGAAATCTTTGAGAGTGAACTCATATTCAGGGCCGGGGTCACTTTGCCTCCATGTTTTTGAATGAGCTGCTTCCAAAGAACTAAAAAAAAGAAATATACATTAAAACTAAATTTACCAAGGTTATGGTAATTAAAACTATATTCTTACTTATTCGAGAGCCGTAGTCAGGTCTGGGAATAAGAATGATTTTGCTGTACATTTTACATATTCCTTTTATGTCAGCACTGAGTGGATCACTTGTTGTTCCAATAATAAGCACTCGATCCTCCCCTTTGATTAACTTTAGAGATTTAGGCAAGTCTTTTTTCAATCGTTTAGGGTCAAGCTGTAAACAGAAGTTACAGTATCTTATCTACAAACTTCATGGAAATGTCTTTAATATTTCTTAGTATTTTGCCTGTTACATCTTTTTCTTCCTTTGGAACTTTTTTGTAAAACATCTTTTCTGCATCTCCAATCCAAATAACAGATGGCTGTAGCAAACGTGCTACCTGCACACAGTAAATAGTAATTATGTAAAAATGACAAACTGTTATTCTTAAATGTATGTGTGATAAATAATAACATGTGGAATCTACCTTGAAGACCATGTGGAGCATCACTGCAAGTCCACTTTTTCCAGGGTACTTTCCTGCAGTATTGAGGGGGGACAAATCAAACAGGTTGGCCCCTGTTTCCTGACAGATAGCGTGGACCAGCATCTTTTTGCCAACACCTGCTGGGCCAGCCAACAGGATAGCTTTTATCAAAGGAGCTTTTTCATGGCAAAACTGAGAACCTGCAAACATTGTACAGCAAACATTATACAAATAAAGAAAATAAAACATACTGGTATGAATGCGGAGACATACCTAAAGGTAAAATGGCATACAGAGATAAAACCTGTCGCACATCGGACAATGATGGCATGGGCTCAATGTCATTTTGCCTCAGTGTAGTTCCCAGATAGCTGTAGTCCCCTAAGAGCGGACAGAGAGACATTTGTTTTACAGAAGAATGGTCATATTTTCAAATTAAACCAGAGGGTGGCAGTATAATCCATCTATTGTAAGGAGCATCACCAAGTACTGTGATAAATACAAAAGAATAAAAACCCTTGGGATACTGGATTAAGTAAAAAATGAAAAAATATATTAAATATGGTTGTTACCTAAAAAGTCTTTCATCTTGACATTATCTGGTTGTTTCAAAATGCCCTGTTCTGCCAGCTCCTGACACAGAGAAGCAAGGGTCCTAGCACATGCATATACAAATATATTCATTTAATATTATATTATACAAATCTAGGTTACTTAACTAAGTAAGTTAAGTAACTTACCGATCGGCTGTCAGATCTTTCTCCTTTTTCTTCTTCTTTCCACTCTTAGAGCCTTTCTTTTTCTAAATAAGTTTTCATTTATTATAATGACAGTCACATTGAAATTATGCTAAAAACTAGCAGGAAAGTAGAAATATACCTTGGCATTAGCTTTTGCTTTACCAACTTTTTCTTTATCTACAGATAACTTCCATTCAGCAAGCTCTTGTCTCATCTGCTCATCTACCTGAAAAGGACAAAAGGTCACTTTTAGTAGCTTCACCAGGCAATAGTCATTTTTTGCTTGGCACCTTTACCTGTAGTCGAACATCTGCCTCTATTTCTTTTCTCTTCTCTTCCTTTATTAGTTCCACTTCATGCTTTTGGTTATAGTTTTTTGATTCATCACGATTTTTCCAGTAATCTAGATCATAAATAATCCTTAAATACTAAATAATCCTTAATTAAATCTACTGACAGACTCAATATTCATTTACAACACCAATGGTTGAGCTAAGAATTTGATTAAACATACCTTCATACATTTTGTTACTAAGAACCAAGTCAGCCAAAAAAGCTGATGGTAACATTTTTAGTCCCGCCTCCTCTTCCTAGAATACACACAAACACACAAAACATATTAAAATAATCCACATTTCACAGTTTATTCACCACAATGGACGATCGTTACATCTTCATCTGTCTTGCCCTTGCCCTTGTCCTTTTTTCCTTTTTCCTCTTTGCCTTTGGGCTTGGCGTTAGCTTCCTCCTCTTCCTTTGCAGCGATTTCTTCCATTAACTAAAACATATAAAGCAATTCTTTTAAATAAGCAAATATAAACTATTTATATTTCACTAAGTATTATTCACTTGTTGTGGGCTTTTTTCTGCAAAAATGAGTGCTGATCCTCCATCTTCATCATCTGGGTAATCTGGAAATGTTCCTGTTGCATCTCTGTTTGGATGAATCACATACATTTGAATTACATTGAATACATTTTTATCAATTTGCAAAGGAGTGATTATAATGAATGTCCTACCGGCATTCAAAGAACCACTGTCTGATTTGGTCTTTCATGGTCTGGCTAATGTCATGCCCCTCAACATCTCTCAGTTGGGTAGTGATAGCCACGGTGCACTTCCGATAGTCTTCCTCATGTTCATGTTGTCTTATCCTTGTATGAGCCTCATTTTCTTCAGCTGTGATTTCTGAAGGAAGTGTTGCATAATATTTTGGATCAAGGGCCTAAAACAGAAGGAAAGAGAAGGGGATTAGCTGCACGTTTTTATGAAGACAGAAATCAGAAAAGAAGTTCCCATTACCATCCCAAGGAGAATCTCCTCCTGTTCTCTTTCAATCTTTGTTCTTTTTCTTTGTACATAGCCTTTCCAGACCTGTGGATTATTTTGACATCAACAAATAAAGACACACTTTTTTTGTATTAAGGTGATGACACGGTACCTTCTGAATACAGACAGCGGCCAGCTCAATATCTGTAATCTGTGGATCTTTGTTTCTGTACATTCGGTTCATATTCCTCCTTTCTTGGCTCCACTTTGCCCTGAGTCGTCCTTGACGTGCTCTCTCCACAATTTGAATGATCCTCACAGCATGTTCCCAACTCATTTCTGTATCTATATCAAGCTTTCAAAAATGAATACTTTTTTTTATCTATATAGTGAATTTTCAATTTTATAATTAGTATAAAAATGCATCAAACATACTTGTGGACCTTCAGTGATCTCCATGGTTTTGAGAATCTTTGCAACCATTTTTTTGCGTTCCTTTACATCTTCGCTGCATTCACTTATAAAATGTCGAGGAATAGGTATCTCTAGATGCTCCTGTATTTAAAAATAGAGTCTTCACTTTGACTTGAGAACTCATTTGAAGTTTTCCAAATGTGTAGAAACTTACTGGTGTTAGTTTTAAGTCATGTAAAACATCATCCATATAATGATATTCAGAAAACTCTTTTTCCACCATTTCATTTTTCAATTCCAACAGTCTTCCTATTACACCATCAAGATTTGCTCGAATGACTACTCTCTTCTGTGGGTGGACCACCTGGTCATAAGCTACCTCTAGGTCTCTAAAGACTTGAAGGTAGCGCACATAGAGAACTGCAAGCCGCTGAAAAAACACTACTCTGTCTTTCTCTGGACGAAGAGGTTCTGGGGGCAGCTCTGCAGCCAGAAGCTGAGCCAACTCTGACTGGGCATCAGTCCACAACTGGTTATATGTTCTACAAAGACATAAAGAACAAATTAAGTACCAATTCATTTTACTTGCATGAAAAAAACAAAACATCCAAGTCACATTAGTAAAGTCAATTTATTTGGGTAAAATTAGAACTCTAATTCGTTAGCCTTAGCGTTAGCAAAGTCTAGCAAAGCTTACCTACCTTTGTGACATGAGTTCGACCTGTTAAATGAAATTTATGTTGACCTTAAACTTTACATGGGAGAAAACTTGACAGAATTTGTATGCAAACTAAACTAAACCAAGAAAAAAGACACGCAACTGTGTAAGGTGGCGTGAACTAAGTTGTGCTTGACTTGTCTCCATAGCAACAACAAATCCGGAAGTCATTGGTGTAATAGGAAGACTCATGAGAAGACTTGGCAAAAGAAAATAAGAAAAAATAAATACTACTACTACTACTA
>KN503097.1:0-10391 GCA_000787155.1 Scartelaos histophorus | reverse complement strand
GTGGATCGCCATTGGGTGAGGGAGGAAGTGGGCCGGGCGGGGCTCAGGGACAGGTCCAGTGGTGAATAGTGAAATGGTGAGTGTGGGTGGTGTGAGAGGAGATCACAGTAGGTATTCGGAGCTTATTATTATTTAACGGATTTTCAGTTTAGTTTGTGAGTTTTTAGCCCAGAGCGTCGCCTAAAGCTTTTCAGTACGTCCTTGCGTGTCTTTAGCCAATGTGCTTTTTTGTTTTTTTGAAGAGTCCCATTCAGTGTTATTGGAATAAAAAGAAAAAAACGTGAGCTAGTCGTGCGTCGTCCGTTGTCTTTTACTGATATTCACACTGTACAACCATCTGCCACTATTTGAGTTGTCATGTATTGCTATAGAATTTACCTTCATGAATTGAACTGATTTGGCCACAGACAGAAGAAGAATGGAAAAGTATTCAGATTTTTGCATATTTTTTGCTAAAAAGCTTGTAGAGTAGTTGTCATAATTTGTATTTCTTTGGATATATTTGCAGAATTATTCAAAGAGCACTGTGTAACTTTTGTGGTGGAGGGTCCGTCAAATGTTTTTCTCCATGCAGATGTTATTGCTTTGTCTGGAATGTTTCACAGTGCGGCATTAAACCTTTCTATGTTCAACCAGACCAAGTTACAGGTCAGATCTGTGGAGAAGCAGCCAGAACGCATGTTTTCTAGGTATTTTTGAGCTATAAAGCCCAACTGTAGCTAAATAAATGTAATTTAGAGCTGTTTAATGTCATACTGTGGATTATTCCAGGCAAAGCAGTGACATATCTACAAAAAATAAGAAGGTGACGGACCCCTAACCAAAAAAGTCGCATCGCACACCCTTAAAACAAGCCATAAAAAGGATATAAATATAGCTAATTCCCATTTCTCACTATAAAGACTTCCAGTTACCAGGAAATGTCATTATAATAAATTATGTCATTGATAGACCTACTCTTTAAATGTAGCAAAAAGCACCATAAATGTGCTTTAAAATTGAAAAGCGAAATCGCGTCAGTCTATAATATAAAGTCGCTGATTAAAATTCCAATCGGGGACACGCGGCCTCGCCTTGAGTCGATTTCCTCGGCGTTTTTTGGGCTACAATCGCATTCTTCTTCTGCCTGTGGCTTTTGTGAGGTGGAGAAGTCACTCAGTATTAAGACAACGGAGGCGGCACGAGACCAACAGTGTTCTGGGTTTTTTCCGTGAAAGACTTAATGGAATCCGGTCGCAAGATTTAAGATTGATCAGCCCGTTCCTGTCGCTATCCAAGATGGCCGCAGCCTTTTTTTATGGTAAATAACGGCGCGCTTCTGTCCTCGCCGTCTGCGGGTTTTGCAGCCTAAAGGTGAACTTGATCACTCTCCTCCTGCTTTCATTCATTATTATGTGGATCCACGTTGCCTTTGGTTTCAACATTCTCAACCACCACGAGTTTCTCAACGCTTCTGTTTAGGTCCAGCCTGACTTCTTTGTTTTAACGAAAAATCTCCAGACTTAACTTCATTCATAACCAACTAGAAGATCCTGTCTTTGGCACCTGCTTAACGCCGACCCAAGCAAGACCTGTTATCGTGGGCCCTGAGTATCTCCTGTAACTCTCGCTATTTCGTTTTTTTTCGTCTCCCAGCAGCCTTTGCCACCGTCACAGTGAAGCAAGGGAACTCTTAAAGGAGCCGTACAAAAAATATAAATATCTGAAAGGACGTCAACGTTATTGTGGTGGTGAACAATTATAGCTAGCTTTGTGGTCGTTGGTATCAGAGGCTATATACGTCTTTATATATAGATCTATATATATTTCCGGCTGCTGGTTTTTTGGATAGATTTTCTCCGAAGTCACGTTTGTGTGTGAGAAACAGACCAGCTCAACTTAGTCCTTGAGATAAACAGAGTAAAAATATATTTAAAAAAACCCAAAAAACAAAACAAAAACCCAGAGAACTTCACAGATTGTTGAGGTTTAACCATTTGCTTGCCAATCGAAAAATGCACCGTCCAGACCATATATGTGTTTAAATCACGAAATGTAAACGGTTTCACAATGTCAACACCGTAGCGTTAAGTTTCTTTAAATATTCATAGCAATGTGTTCTTCGCAGGTGAAGATTCAGGCCACTTTTGTTACATTATGGGTAGAGTGGACCGCAAGATAGACACTAGTTTTTTACAGACAGTTGTACAACATTATGCAGAAATCGCTTTGAAAAACACCACCGACGGCAACTGCTGCAAGACTTTGAAAGGACTTGAGATCGTCCACCGTTATCTGCTGTTGTGAAGTCTTCGAAAGCATAGTGTTTTTGCTCAGTTTTTTTAATACAGACTATATACATCGCAAATATGTACATGCAACAGTTTCGGCTCGTAGACAGCAAGAAGGTGGTAAGAATTACATTTCCTGGTGGAGACATCGGAGCCGTAAAAAGAGGTGGTTGTTGGTGTTTTTTTTGCTGGTGTTGAATAAGTGGCTTGGACCTGCTACGGAGAGAGTGGAAAAACTGTCCAGAACAGCTGAGAAGAGATTTCCGGTTTTGCATTGTTTTTTTTTTTTTTTATTGTCGTATGTGCCGAAGAAAAGTCGGTATTTTTTTCAGAGTGATGTGGTGAAGGGACACGAGACAGGGGTTATGGAGATAAGGGAGAGGGAGGAGAAGCACCCTTTAAGGCCGGCTTGTCAAACCTGAGCAACCCAATTCTTTCGTTGAACCCCCCTAAACAAAGCATTGCATATATTAGAGTTATAAGAACACATCTCCTCAAACTAGAACACATGTAATCGCACAATACCAAATCTCAAATCTCTTGTATAGCTTAAATCCATATACCAATATTGTGTTGTCTTATATATATATATTTGGTTACATTCTTTGCTGTCTAGGCATACAAATTCCTACCCGTTTAAAAGAATATCACGACGCTGTAAAAAATAAACCTTGAGATTACGTATTAAGGCAACATCGTGCAAAGTTGCGGGCTTCACGAACAAATCGAAGTGTTTTATTATTTATTAGAATGGCTTCCCAAATTGTAGTTTTCTGTCGTCATGGCGTAACAAAATGGCATTGCAGACAACCAGGCAATTTGGAGTGTATGGCTTAAACTTTTAACGATGGCCTTGTCGTATTATTGGAGTTAAATCCCAAGTTTAGAGACTGTCCTTGGGCAAGAAGCTTCATAAAGAACCAAATCTGCTACTCAAAAAGATGGAGCAGTGATCCTTTAGCTTCTAGTTTATCTACTTCTACGTTGTATATCTACTGTATGCCATTGCGAGATAGGTCCAATGCCTAAGCACAGTTTTAAAACCCTCAAAAATGTTCGTAAAGTCCGTTATAAACAGATAAACACCATGTTGCCTTAACGAATAATGTCAACTTTAGCTTTTAACAGTTCGTGCCGTTAAATCTTTGTGTAGATAATCTCAACTCTGTAAGAAGCCGTCCACACGCTAACGATAAGTGCTAGTTTAGAAAAAATTTTGCGTTTCTATGGTAACCTATGAAGTCTAAGTCCAGAGACCAGAATGGAGCGGTGTGCCGTGATTGGGTAATTTTGGGATTTGTCTCATAACAGTCGTATAACACCGTTTAATCTGCAATTTGTTCCATGCGATCCTACATACTGATTCGACGCATTAGTTTGCATCTCGAGAGCGTCATTATCCCCGCCGCCGTCTATTGTAGGGACACGAAAAGGCTATGGTCTTTATGTGTGTCTGTTTAATATTGAAATCGCTCAAGGGATTCCCCCGGACAGCTACAAAATGCCACGCTAATTCACTCAGATCCCATTGACTGTACAGCATGCATTTCTCTTCTAGAAAAATCCTCCAGTGCCCTATAACACGTTGTAAAACAATGCTACACAGGAGGCAGCAACAATCAATAAGGCCATCATTTGGAAAGAGAAACAAAATTACAACGCCTCAAACTGCAACCGCCGCAGTAATCTCTGCTCTGCTGGCAACAATTTGTCTCCTATTTGTCAAAACTCTTTGAAAAATCGCCCAAATCTAACAGCTCCACCTCTTGTTTTCCCACTACATCTTGTTCCTCCCCTCAGCCCAGTGAACACTTAATGAGTTACATTCTTCGAAGGTAATAGTAACAAGTACGCAACTTGTACCAAAGCGTTGCGGCCAAAAAAGGTGCTTATATTTGTGTATATTTTTAAAAAGGGGGTAACAAAAAGCAAAGCAGGTCAGATATCAGCGCCGTACGCACACACATTCATTCATACGCACCACGGAAACGGAGATACATGCGCACCTATGTACATGCACAGCCTCAATGTGGTAGCCATGCGGAACCATCCAGTATGTTACAGCCAAGTAAGCACACTGAGAAACCAGGGCGTGGACGGAAAGCTCCAAAGGAAACTGTAAAAGACTCTAGATATAGTATTTGTATATGTCAGACCTGGATATTGCTGCTGGCACTTTAAGAAAAAGAGAATATAATCATGATCTTGAATCCGACTAATAATATTGGCTTTTCAAAATGGTGGTGTGTCACATGACTAAAACTGAGCTTCCCATCCGGACAGAACCAGACTAAAAGCATGAATGGATGTAAAGAGCTGTAAGGGTGAGGTACCATCACAGAACAGACTCAAGAAGACACAAAACATCAAGTAACAATGTTGTTTTCGTCTAAGGTTCATCATCATTTATTAGAAAATGTTCTTTTACCTGAGAGAATCCTTCAATAGCTTCCTTGACCCAGTCACAATAAGTGGTCTGTGTGTGGCGTGCGCGTGGATCGGAGCTGCAGGGGGAGGGGCCAGCGCTCTCCAAGGTGAAGGGGAATTTTACAAAGCTATTTCCAAAGATTAATTCTGTCCACAAATGGCAGGGCGACTTGATTGGAGCAGAAACACAGCATTCACTCACTTATTGCACTTCATTAAAAAGGCTTGTAAACTTAATAATTTGTCATTCGGCTGTAGCCTAAAGGCTGTTTTCTAATAAAGGATTAAGCTAATTCAAATGGTGCAAAGGGCATTTGGCATTGGGTGCAGTTTAATAAGTACTCATATCAACCATGATTCTTCCATTTACAATGGGGTTGGTTGGGGGCATTCAAAGTGCTTCTTGTTTAAGTGCTTAAGAAGAATAGAGGGTCAGCAGGTTGTCTTTTCAGTTGGGCGATTTTTAAACATTTCTGATTGCAAAAAAATGACGTAAACTGTTCCCACTGATTGACAAAACCCGCAGTGACATTACATTTCTTTAGTCAAAGTAAAAACATTAAAGCTTCTCACACGCGTTTTGGAAACGGTTTTGATTTATGGAGTTGCTGAAATTTTTTTGATTTAAACTTGGATCCACCCACCTGAATGTGAGAGCGCTGGTGAAATGAGACCCAGCCCACTGGACGACAGATACACGCGCACACACAAAACTTTCTGAACAGTTTACAAACATCTTATTCTCCACAACATCCCCAGTTCCCCTCCGACTAGTTCTCGGGACCCAGACTGGCCGGTCTATGGGCCAGTCCAGACCCTTGCCCCAGGACAAAGTAGCAAGGGTCTTTGCTTTTTAGGGTCAAAGAACCTCTGGATTCACCGCCTGGTCCTGATCAGATTCGGACTCTGCTGTTAACAATGAGGTTTGCCGCTCAGAGGGACTTAGAGGGAAATTGCATAGACATCTTGCTACTTGCATGTCTTCATAAACTTTACATTTGGCATAGGGGAGGGGGAACCGAACACAACCAAAAACCAAAAAACAGCACAGACAATCTCTAACCCTTGTCCAATATGTCAACATGTTAGAACAAAACATGATCAGAACATCCATGGAGCATTTATGAAGGAGCCAGCCTAGAAAACCTTCACATGGAAAAGTTTCTCATTTCAGCGACCCATTTCTGCAGGGCATCTGATCTAAAACCTATGCATATGCTCAAATTACATAGTTGGCTGCTTACAATTTAGGTAATGGTGGCCCAGGACACCAACATTACACGTTATAGAACAAATAGTAAAATATGGGACTTGACAACATGTGATTATATCAACCAGTGCCAATGTGTGGAACAGGAAAAAACTAAAAGCAAGAAGGTACTTTGGGAGGTTTATTTCTTTTTAAGTACTTTTTTTAATCAGGCTATAGTTAGATTTACATTTTTGTAGTGTTTTTAAATAACCCTATATTTTACCTAGTCCTTCTTTGCGTTCGTTTTTAGCATCGAGTGAGATTTTCTATCTGGCTCCAGTGAGGCAGTGGTGGTCAAAATGAGGAGCGCTTTCCACCTGAGACAGAGCCATGCAGCCAGCAGCCATGTGCTCCAGAACGCACACTTTAACCTGCTTTAAGTGCATATGACAGGCTTCCATGTTTTTTTCTGATAATTATTCTGTTTGGGGGTAGTACCTGTGCAAAATATTGATCATTTCATTATCATTTTACATCAGTCGAGCTGCAAGTTGAGGGAAAACGCCGCGCAGCAATGCATAAAATAGCGCTGCAACCTAAAACTTAATATTTTTACCTATTTTTCAGACAGTTCAACTATTCATTTAGCAAAATAAAAGCGCTATTGTTCATTTGTATTAGTTTAATCGCAACTATTTTGACAAGTTTGAGTGTCATTACAGTCGCCAGGTGAACGTCTAACCTGCCATATGCACTTTAACTCCTGCACGATCTATTAATAACCCCTAGAAGTTGTTGGCCGCAGTGGCCCCTCCCCCTCTGTGCCCAACTAACCTTCATCCCACTGTGGCCGCTGGCAGCACCGGGCTCCGTCGTCAGGGAAGAGGGGGGGACCGGTATAATCTGATTTAGACACTACACGGACAAGTGCCACTGCGACAACATGAGGGGGTAAGAAAAATCTATCTCTTTGTGAACAAGAGGAGGCACAGGTTTTCAATGATTAACGTCATGCACCATAGTGAAAGTGCACACATACATATATAGACAGATGTATGTAAGCAGACATCTTTGAGCTACATGACAATCAGGATGGAGCAGATGAGTTCACTGTAGTTTATATATCTTGGTACATTGAGTGTTTTGTAGGTCTGTTATTATTAAATCTTTTTTTTTGTATTTACATCCTTGGTTATGGCCAAAAGAAAACAAAAACCAAAAAATGGAAATCAAAAAACAGAACATAGAAAAATACATACAACATTGTATTGCACCTTGCAGACGGGCAATAGATTTCTCAGTTTTGTAGGTTGGTTGGTAACGTCTATGTGACACCACTATATTGGTTCTGCTGGTGTGTGGAAGTTATAGGTTGTAGGGTGCCGGGCTCAGGTCCAGGCCCCTCCTGTCAGCTACATTCATTACCAAAAAACACTCAGAAATAATACAAAAGTCAAGCTTCGATTGAGCTACGGGGCGTTCACATTTTTAGGTTTTTAAATGGTCTACAATCTGCTATCCGCTGTGCCTTTTAAAACAGGATGTCCCCAGTATATGCATCCCGATAGCCCCCCGCCTTTGTCCAATTTTAGAAAAGGCCCCGTAGCTCGACGAAGTTTTCCCTTTTGTAACTTGTACTGATGCGAACAGACAAGCAAGTATTATCTGAACATAGACTTTTATAATATGCATTTTTGCACTTGTACATGTGCCTGCAAAATATGACTCCTCCCAAGTTCCTTTGAGTTTCGTGTTGTGTGAGGTATGATAAGATTGTGTAACTTTTTTTTAATAGTATTTTTTCTTTGTATTATTTTTTTGTGTTTTGCGTTTTTAAACTTTTCTTTCCAAAGTTGCATTTCATTAAAAAAAACAACAAACAAAATACAAAAAAAAGAAAGAAAAAAACAAAACAAAAAAAAGATTCCTGTTTTTGTTGTTTGAAAGATTCCTCCTGATAAAAGGGGACGGACAACTGGACAGACACACGGACAAATCAGTTGGCTTATCAACACAAACTACAGATGTGGAAAAGAAGTGAAATAGTTTTTCTATGTTACACTGCACGCATGGTCAAAAGTGACTACAGCTGTATTTTTTATCTTTTACACAGAGCAGTTTTTAAGCATCAAAAAACAGAGAAAAAAAATACAAAAACAATGATAAAATGAAAAAAGCTTAATCTCCGATCATTTTTGTTCAGGAGTCTTTTTAAAGTCATCTTTTCATTTTTGTTTCATGGATTTATACTCATTTCTTATAGCTTTTTTCTTTTTCTAAATCAAGCAGCTTTGTAACCCCGAGTGACGCACACATACCCAGTCAGCTCACAACAACAAGGACACACGATTCTTCTCCTCTTCTTCTTCTTTCGTACAGTTTTTTTTAAAAGACGTGTTTCCGAACCTGCATCTGTATTATTTCCTCTTTGACTTTTCGTCGGTTTAAACATTTTCACTATCCTTTTTGGAAGGAGCTGAGGGGTACGCTGAGGGGTTGTCAGCTGTCTGCGGGATGAGTTGTGTTGAGAAGGGAGCGAGTACATAATATTCCTGTGCCTCCCTTCTCCAGTTAACAATGTCTTCACAACCATCCCGTTCGCACCCATGTCTATAATGGCAGTGAGGGTTTCTTTTTAAGCCCTCTGCGTTTTTCAAAAAGAATCCATAATCCCAAACTCTCGTCTCGTACATGCGCACATTCTCGCTCTCCGTCACCGCTTGTTTCACATTCATTCACTTTTGGCCAGTCTTGTCTCACAAGGAAAATGGCCGGGGTTTTTGGGTCGGGTTCAATTATTTTTTTGGGACAAACTGCATGTTTGAGTTGGGAGGGAATAAGAGATGGTTGATTTGAAAAAAGGGAGCAAAGGCGAGGAAAAGCAGACAGACTTCTCATCCCTCGAATCCAATTATTTGTGTTTGAATACTGAGATTGGGGGACAGGTTTGGGACTGGGCCCACAGGAGCTGTTCTGTTAAACAGAGCAGGTACAGACGCCTGGGGAAGGGTCACATGTGCAGGCGTCAAACGATTGGTGTCTCAAAGTGATTTGGGTTTGGGGGTGTGGGGGGTTGGGGGGATTGCGGTAGTGCAAAAACCTCCACGCAGCCTGGCTGGCGTGGCGACGACACAGGGAGGGTCACATCAGACGGGGAGGCTCGGGATTTGCATGAGATTCGATTTGATGTTGTGCCGTTCCACTTTCTCCAAATATCTGCAAAACTGAAGCAGTGAGGAGCAGCCATCTTTGAGCGGTTATGATTTCACACTGGTGTCTTCTGAGAGGTGCACAATAGCCATCGTTAAGTGCTCAGTATCGTCTACTGCTTGGCATCAATTATGAAACAATTTCAGTCTCTATTTTTGTCCTGTTCCAACGCAGTGAGTGGTAAACCCAGTTAGTTTTGGCTTGGCCCCAAGAATTGGAATGAACAGAGTGGCCTCTTCTGATGACATTATACAGTAATCTGCCTTTGTGTCTGAGAGTAGTGAGTACTGCTGTGGACGGAGCAGTGGACCTGGAGTTATTGTCGTGAGCACCGGTAGAACGTGAAGACCAGAAAAGCTTCTGTTGAGTAGTTAAAAAATAGGACAATATCCAGTGGCTGATCAGAAGTGTACCGGAAGATGTTCAAGCCATTTCTATGCATTTCTATTCGAGCGGGCGTGGCCTCGTGGGTTTGAGTTACTCTCGGATCTGGCTTTGTTGGGTGTCCGCTGGGCGGGACATCCGCAGTGTCCTTCTGGGTGACACTTGGTCCCACATAAAAACAAAAACACAAGCCAAATGTATGGGTACCATGCCCCCCGTGTGCGGGCATGGCCGGCCCTCCTGTCTTCAGTGGTATCACATAAAACCAGCACTGAGGTGTGTGTACGACTGTACGTGTGTGTGACACTGGACTGTGTGTGTCGGCCCTGTGTCCAGAGTGAGGTAGTGCCTGACAGCACAGGGCGCAGCCCGGGGTGTGTCTGAGGTAAATGTAGTAGCCTTCTTGGCATTAGCCTGCACTCAGTGAGGCCCGTGGGTAAAGGCATGTGTGTGATCAGCCTGGACGGGCCGCACTGAGAGGAGTCCTCCTAGAGGAGGACCCCACACCCTGCAGGTACGGGCGCATACAGACACTGCTGAGTTGCAGTGTGAACAGTAAATGAGGCATTCTCGTTACTCTGAGGTGGTGCTGTTTGTTTAGAGGAGATAGAGAAGTGTCTGTAACATGAGCTCTGCTGCCTTCTGCTGCTTTAAGCCCTCCTCTGAGGCATACATCTCCTCTGACCCCTGGCTCTGCATCTCACACCAACTATTAAATCTTATTTGCACATGGCTCTGCTGGCCTCCTAAGTGTCTCCATCGCTCTCTCCACCCCTCTCTCCTCTCCTTCTTCCTTTAGTGCCTCCTTGAACAGAGAAGGACTTAATTGTCATTCATAAGATGCTCGGCTGCTGGCAAAGGCAGCGAAGGCAATGACAAAGCAGGTCTACTAACTTCTGTGTGTGTGT
>KN503089.1:14523-28679 GCA_000787155.1 Scartelaos histophorus | reverse complement strand
TCTGTAATTTATAGACATCAATTCACACATGGAAGACAAACCACTCTCTTAGGACAGGTGGGGGACACTTGGGGCCCCTGGAGCCAACGGGGGCCCCTATATTATGGAGATTCCTCTGGTGACATTATCTGGATTCCTCTCACCTCCCCATAGAGCCCGCAGTCTGTGCATGTGTGTGTATGTGTGTGTTTGTATGCGCAGGAGAGGGAGCCTACGCCTATTAAATCAGCGATGACATTTCCCCTCTTGGCTCCGGTTCCTTTAAAAAACAAGCCGTTGTTTGGCCCCGGTCGGCTCCTGAAATGCGCACGGCTGAAAAACACCAACTGGAGACAGATAGAGAGACGAGGACGGAGAGAGAGAAAGAAGAGAGAGAGAAAGAAAGAGGAAAGAGAGAGGGGCGGAAGAGAATTTCAATTAGTTTTCTAATACTGGCAAAGCAGCAAGGGCCCCGAGACCAAAGTGATTCATCAAAGTTATGGCTGCTGCTATAATGAAGGCCCCGGCATATTACAAGCTAAATAAATAAATAACATGCACGCACAGAAGACGGCGGATGCGCTAAAGCTAAATATGCAACGCCAACTGGGACCAGATTCGCGGCGAAGTTTGATATACGCATTCAAAAGCTTCTACGCAAGCTATCACACTATATTGTACTTTAAATATGAGCCAAATGTTCCAAAAATCATAAAATTTAGCCGCTAATAAAAGTTGACGTTAACGGACATTACTTTAATACTTAAAATGTTCCAAAAGTTTTGTCATTGTACAAGTGTCTTTATTTAAAATTAAACATGTGTGAATGAACCAAAACATAACTGTTGGTATGTTTTTGGTGCAGATACAAAATTAAAACAGATTTAAAAAAATATTCCTCTTAATGCGTTTTGTGTCTTTATTTAAAAATTTACTTGAAACTGTATCTAACTATTTCAATGAATATCAAACTAAAGCAACAACATTTTGAACAGTTTCTAGCAAATAAAATGAAGAAAAACATAGTCAAGCTAACAACTAGCATGACTGACGCAAAATGGGCAAGTGACTCAAATTGGGTGTTGGAGATTTTCTGCAAAACACATGAAATTCTAAAAACTGCAGTCATAACAATTCACTTAAAGAGGATATTTTACTTCTATAGGGTATTACCTGCCAAAATAAAACGTATTCAGATCACCATGTCAAAATGATGAAAACATAGCCATAGCCACTAGCAAGACTGGTGCAAATTGGGCAAATGCCTCACATTGGGTATGGATACAGGGTGTTCATATGCGGCTCTACAATTTACCACGATTAGCATTAGCACCTGACACCCAATACCGCCAATGCTAAATATGGGGTAGCATATGCAGCAGAGCGGTCCAAAATGGCGACTTATTTGATTATGACACAGAGCTAGCTTGTCAACAGTAGCGGCTAGCTGCAAATACTCCTCCATTAGCGACATAGCGAGGCCGATCCGGGAGCTATTTTAAAAGTGGAATCGAATGTGTTGCGTGTTTGACAGTTAGCCATAGGGCGCTGTATGTGGAGAACATTTAACGCGCCCCGCCTTCATCGTGTCTGCGCATTTCACTGGCTTTCAGCGCGAGCATCGGGTAACGGCTACTAAACGCTTGGACTATTTATGTCAAATGAGGGAGTGTAAATTAGTATTATTAAAACTATTTCAAAACAGACTAATGTGCAAAAGGGTTGGAAAAATTGGTTTAAGGCCGATTTTACTCAACTTTGATGTTAGCCTTATTTAAATATACACTATATAAATTTCTGCCATCTGCTAGTATCCATGGAGCTATTTCTTTAGCTGTAATGTTCCGCAGTATGACATTGAAGATTGTACATTAAAGGTGCATTGTGTAACTTTTCCGTCAAATGTTTTTCTCCATGGAGATGTTATTGCTTTGTCTGGAATGTTTCGCAGTATGGCATTAAACCTTTCTATCTTCATGGAAACCAAACCAGATCAAGTTAAAGGTCAGATCTGTGGAGAGGCGACCCCGTTCACAGTCAGATGTCTGTTTTTATGGATTTTTGAGCAATAAAACCACTTTTTAAAGTAAAGAACCTTATTATTTTAGTAAATGTAAGGTGTTTAATGTCATACCGTGGAACATTCCAGGCAGAGCAGTTATGTATCCATAGAAACAAGCTGATGACAGTTACATAGTGAACCTATAAGCAAAATTTATATTTGAGCAATCCTTTATTATAAGTCTGTCTACATCTCCAAAGCTCAAAATGCTCTGATCTACCTTGTGATGTCATGACACCTCCAGGCCAAGTTACAGCTCAGATCTAAGCAGAGGTGACCCTGTTCATAATAAGAACACGTTTTCAAAGGTATTTTTAAGAGCACTAAAACTTGTAAATGAATAAATGCAAGCCATACGCGTTCAATACTGTGGCACATTTCAGGGACGAGAAAGTAGTAAAAAGTAGTGAAAGGTTACGGAGTGCACCTTTAAATCGGTATGCATTTTTAACAGGCAACTTTTCGTAGAGCTGACCTAACTTATTTCAAGCCATTAAATCCAAAATGTCCAAGTACTTTAAAATGTCTGAATAATAAATATAGGTCCTTTAGGTTCAGGCTTCACTATGAAATGCAATTCAAGTCAGCGTGTCAGATGTGAAATTCTAATTACAGAGCCCGGTATGTTCTGATGGACTCAGTCAGACAATCAATTGTGCAAAGAGACACAAACTGCGGTAAACAGCGGACGTTTCAAATGCACGGCAATAACTGCATAATAAATCTTCAACCATACACAATATTAATTTCCATGTATTTGCCTCTAAAACTGTCAAACATCTGGACAAACAAAGCAGACTCACTGTGGAAACTTATGTCAAATTTATTAAATACAAATTCTGATTCAGTGCTCATTTTATGCTCCCCAGTATGGCATTAAAGGTGCATTGTGTAACTTTTCTGTTCAAGGGTCCATCACCTGCTTGTTTCTATGAATATATCATTGCTCTGCTTGGAATGTTCCACAGTATGAGATTAAACAGCTCTATTTAACATTTATTCAATCACAGGTGGCTTTATAGCTCAAAAGGACATAGGCATTCTAACTGAGCAGGGTCGCCTCTCTACAGATCTGACTTGTAACTTGGTCTGATTTGCTTAAAGGTATAAGGTATAAACTTTCTGGAGTTGGTGCATCACCTGCATGACTAGTGGAAACATAGTTAAAACCACACTTCGGAACATTATCCATGGAGGTAGCTACGTTTTGTGCCATACTGTGGAAGTCTATAGCCAAAGGAAGAGGATTTCCATGGAAACAAGCAGGGGGAGGAGTCAGGTTTGTATAGAAGCAAGCCCACTCAAAGTAAGAAAGCATTTTTGTGCATTAAAAAAAGGCTTTAAGGCAGCCACTTCTTCAATTTTGCGCGATCATTCCCACCATAACATAGACGCGAGTTTCCAAAAGCACTCGTCAAATTGTTGTCACTACTCTGGCATTACTGTTGTATCTTTCCCTTCACCTTCAAATCCTGTCAGATCCAGCGTGAGCTCTAGTGGCTGCGAGACGGTGCCACCAGCCCTGTGTCAGACTTGTGGAGGTTTTAAGCCCACCGCGGGTCCTCCGTGAAGACCCCCCCTCGCGAACATCTGCTGCCTGTCAGGCCCGAGAATGGGATTTTCGCAGCACTCACTCGTCAAATTGGCATCTCCCAAAGAAGGTACGCCACATGCCTCACCTGTTATGACAACTATTAGGTCTAAAGGAGGAGGGGGAAAAAGTGATCTTCAAAAAAAAAAAAAATGTCAAAAGTGATGCATGCTGGGTTTGTTTTTATATTGTTTGAGTTTAAGTAAGGATAAAGCAGATCATACCATTGGGTTGGTCATACCTAACCTGCTAGCTTCCACGTTCCAAACAGGAAGTGAGCATGGGTACGCTTCGGGGTCCAACGACTTTGGCTCCAATTTACTTTCTACTGATAAAAGATCGCCCCTCTCTCTGTAACTGTTGCCGTCCGACTCTTCGTTTTGGCTGTAAAATGTTCATATTAACACACTGTTCATGAAGCAGGTGTTTTTTTTATTTTGCTAGCCTCGATGAGCTTCATTTGACTTTGACTTTCTTTAGAGTGAACTATTTCTAAGCAATAATCCACGACACTTCTAACTGGCATTCAGAATAATCTCATTCTGAAATTAAACGGCAAGGGTTTTTAAAGCATGCCAAGAGTTTAAATTACCATATTCATTTGCTCCCTGCACCGAGTCACACCCCCTTCAGAGCATTATAACAACACAATCAGCACGCATCCCGCTAATGATGTTTATTTCTATGGATATGTCACGGCTCTCCCTGGAATGTTCCAAAGTGTGACGCTGAACACTTCTACCTCGCAATTATTCAATTACAGGTGGTTTTAAAGCTCAAAAATACCTAGAAAAACATGCAATCTGACTGTGAGCGGTTTGCCTCTCCACAGATCTGGCCCTTAACTTGACAGACAAAGCAATAACATCTGCATGGAGTAAAGTATTTGATGGACACAATGGATGTTTAACCAGATTCTAATGTAATACCAGTATATTCCCTCTTATGCGTAGTCACACTTCACTCCTTTCACTCCAATCAACATTTATTGTACAAAAATAACAATCCCACAGCTCCATATGACATTCTTCCTCCACTTCGTCTTCCCCACTTCCTCTGTGTGTGTATCTGTGATTACTATGTGCCTCGCGGTGAGTTGCGTTCAGGGCCTGGCTGTCAAACGCATGCCCGCAAACCGCTAAGTACCCAGGGAGGCTAGGCTAACCATAACTCTAATACTTTTCCCTTCCACGTCAACTTTACTCCGAGCTAACTTTGCTTGATGATTGGATGCCTCACACCTTGCAACCATTTTTAGTTTTTATCGCGCCAATTAAATGTGTCGGGGATTTATCTTTTTCTCCGCAGAGGTAACAAGGTATTTTTTGCTCTTGCTTTGTCCCATGAGGCTGTGAAAAATGGGAATACATGGTTGAAACTCAGAATTACGAGGCATGCATGAACACGTCTTGCGAAAAAACACGTGCTTAGGGTGCAGACCGGTTTGAATTTATTAATAGACAGCGAAAAAGAGACTAATGATAAGTAGTAGTAGTAGCTGTAGTAGCTGTAGTAGCTGTAGTAGCTGTAGTAGTAGTAGTAGTAGTACTAGTAGTACTAGTAGTAGGTGGTAGCAGTATTAGTAGTGAATATAATAGTAATAGTAGTAGTGGTGTGGTAATGGATGCAATAATAATAGTAGAAGTGGATGGAATAGTAATGGTAGTGGTAGTAGTTACAGTAGTTTTAGTAACAGTAACAGTAGTAGTAGTAGTAGTAGTAGTAGTAGCAGTAGTATTAGTAGTAACAATAGTAGTAGAAGTAGTAGTAGTAGAAGTAGTAGTAGTGGATGTAATAGTAATAGTGGTGTGGTAATGGATGTAATAGTAACAGTAGTAATGTAATATAAGTTGTAGAGAGAGCAATAGTAGTAGAAGTAGTAGTAGTGGATGTAATAGTGGTGTGGTAATGGATGTAGTTGTAGTTGTAGAGAGAGTAACAGTAGCTGTAGCTGTAGTTGTAGCTGTAGTAGCTGTAGTAGTAGTAGTAGTAGTAGTAGTAGTAGTAGTAGTAGTAGTAGTAGTAGTAGTAGTAGTAGTAGTAGTAGTAGTAGTAGTAGCTCTTATTTTGTCCCATGAGAGCATAAAACAGTGAAATATAAGTTTGAAAGTCAGAATTACGGGGCACATGTGAACATGTCAGGCCAAAAGTTCCATTACTTAGGAAGCAAATTAGTTTTAATTTATTAATAAACAAAAGTTGTGTGCAAAAACAGCAAAATATCGATTTACCGTATCCTTCAATGTGATGATATAGTATTGCTATTGTGGGCTGCGATATCAATATATCACCAAGAGTATTTTTGATGACATTTTATAAAATTATTTTATTAGAGCGCTACATTTTTGTAGCTTGTTTGGAGGAAGGGAACTTGTTTATGCAGCACATTTGACATATTCACTATTTTGATGATTAAAATGGGTGTGTTTCATATTGACTTTGCACAATTAGTGGTTTAACAAAGACTTTTAGCATCACAGCCATTATTTTGCCATTATTTTTTTATTGGATTCCATTGAATAGTAGTAGTAGTAGTAGTAGTAGTAGTAGTAGTAGTAGCTCTTATTTTGTCCCATGAGAGCATGAAACAGTGAAATATAAGTTTGAAAGTCAGAATTACGGGGCACATGTGAACATGTCAGGCAAAAAGTCCCATTACTTGGGAAGCAGATTAGTTTTAATTTATTGATAAACAAAAGTGGTGTGCAAAAACAGCAAAATATTGATTTACCGTATCATTCAATGTGACGATACAGTATTGATATTGTGGGCTGCGATATCAATATATCACCAAGAGTATTTTTGATGACATCGGCACATTTCTATTTTACAAAATGATTTTATTAGAGCGCTACATTTTTGTAGCTTGTTTGGAGGAAGGGAACTTGTTTATGCAGCACATTTGACATATTCACTATTTTGATGATTAAAATGGGTGTGTTTCATATTGACTTTGCACAATTAGTGGTTTAACAAAGACTTTTAGCATCACAGCCATTATTTTGCCATTATTTTTTTATTGGATTCCATTGAATTGATTTGAAATATATCAAACTGAATTGAAAGTGCACTGCATCGAGATATGTATTGTATTGTGGCCTATGTATGAAGGTCAAACTTCTTAATGATACCCAGCCCTAATAGACAATGGTTATTTGTGAGGAAGAGACTAATGATAATGAAGGTTCTCCGTGCCCTCCAAAACTGTCATGCAGATGTGACAAAAATCTTAACAATGGAAGCTGTGACTAATGCACAATGTCACAACTTTGGAGAGAGTGTAAAGAGAAAGAAGTTGAGGATACAGGGGTGAGAAAGCTGTGTTTTCATTGTCGATTGCGATTAGATTCACAATTTGTTTTAATGGGATTCTCTTCAAAGTTCCTATCTGAAGCACGTCCTGGAGAACTGACACAAGACTGAAATGGGAACTGGCAAACTAATGCAAGAATCATATTTCAGAACATGTATACAAGTACAAATGTAAACTACAGGGTTAGCAGTTATTATGCAGCATAAAAACATGATATTTGTTGTTTGTGAGATAATTATTAGTGTTCTGATACATTTTTTTTATACAATACTTGACCTTATAGTACTCATCGTTAGCAGTTATTATGCAGCATAAAAACATGATATTTGTTGTTTGTGAGAAAATTATTAGTGTTCTGATACATTTTTATACAATACTTGACCTTATAGTACTCATCAACACTAATACTGCAAAGTGTTACTCAATTACTAATACCGGAGGTTTTGCAGATACTGGTATCGGTATAACCCTAGAAATGATGGTAGTTTGCCACCTTGTGTCCATCTAAGTTGCGTTTTCCATTGTAATGATCTCCTCTGAATATTCTCGTATCATTCATAAGAAAATGTATAACTCTAGACTTCTATATGATACAAGTTTACTCCTTTGCTGTTTGATTCTGCAGAAATCTATGCAGTCACTTCTCTTTATTTGTCTCTTTTTTTTGCTCATAAGCTGCCAACCTGTCAATCCTTCTCGTAAATCAGAGACAGGATATAGTTCTGGACCCACACGCCTTTGCAAAGTAATTATAAAAGCTTTCCGTTTTGGATCGACAGGAATTTTAAAGAGCAAGTTACGGAGAGAAGGGAAGCGTTTTTCCAAACAAAGTCAATTGGAGCTGAAGTCAGTAGAGCCGGAAGTCGCGCCCATGATCGCTTCCTATTTGGGTTAGCTTTGTTTTTATATACAGTCCACGTATTAAACCACGTCTTCCGCTCGTGTTATTGGATCGTGGCTAGCCAAACTCTGAAAGTCCAAACAGCGGTACTTCAAAAACGCTATTCACACACTGGCCATGTCTGAGCGTACAGTCGCGCTAAACCAACAGTGACCTCTACAAACCAAACTTGACCCCTGACCCCCCCCTCGGCGCGTCCACCGTCTTCGGGCCAATAATGACGCTATGGGAGACGGACAGAAATAGCCCCTCCGGTTCAGCTCCATGTGTGTGCCGCTCAATCAATACCGGTCTACAGTCTGAGTGAAGTGAGTGAGTGAGGGAAGATTATACTCGGACAAGCAGCTCTGCCCTTCTAACACAGCCTAATAGAACAGAGAAGAACGGAAAGTCAAAAATAACTAAGTAACATGAGCATTTAAATAAGTAAATGACATAAATGAACCATGAAGAAGGAAGGGAATGTGTGTAATTTAACAGATATTATGTAAAGATTGTAGAATGTATGAGTAGAACAGTTTTAGTATTAGTGGTTGAACTATTAGGAGTAGAAGTGGTTGTTGCAGTTGTAATAGTAGTTGAAGTAGTAGTAGTTTTCATAGTGGTTGAAATAGTAGTTGTAGTTGTAATAGTAGTGTAATAGTAATTGCAGTAGAGGTAGTATGAGTTGTGGTTTAAGTAGTAACTATGGTTGTAGTAGTAGTTCTAGCAGTGGTGGTAGTAGTTCTAGCAGTGGTGGTGGTAGTAGTAGTAGTAGTAGTAGTAGTAGTAGTCGTAGTAGTCATAGTAGTAGTAGTATTAGTAGTAGAAGTAATAGTAGTAGTTCTAGAACTGGTTGTAGTAATAGTAGTAGTTCTAGCAGTGGCTGCAGTAGTAGTAGTTCTAGTAGCGGTTGTACTAGTAGTTATAGTAGCAGTTATAATAGTAGTTCTAGGTTGTAATAGTAGTGTAATAGTAGTAGCAGTTGTAGTAGTAGTTCTAGTAGTAGTTGTAATAGTTCTAGTAGTGATTGTATTAGTAGTTCTAGTAGTGGATTGTTGTAATAGTTCTAGTAGTGGATAGTAGTACTACTTCTAGTATTGTATTGTAGTACCAGTTCTTGTAGTGGGTTGTAGTACTAGTTCTAGTAGTGGATAGTAATACCAGTTCTAGTAGTGGGTTGAAGTACTAGTTCTACTGGTGGTTGTAATAGTAGTTCTGGTAATGGTTGTAATAGTAGCTCTAGCAGTGGTGGTTTAAGTAATAGTAGTAGTAGTAGCAGTAGTAGTTGAGGCAGTAAATAAAAATCCAGTTCAAACATTATTATTAGGTTTTATATTTCATAAATTAAGTTTCAAGAACACGATCCACGTCTCAAACTGATTTCACAATGATACAATTGTCCGATCATGCACTTGATAATATAATATAATGTATGTAAATGTACTGTCAACCAGCACCGAGCGAAATTTAGACAAGTCAATTCTGCAAAAGTCCTGCGCCAGATATTACAGCCCATTATTATTCACAAAGAACACAGTCTGAGCTGCAGAGATTAAACACTAACTCGAATGCAAATAGAAAAGGTGACAGATGTATGAGAGAAAAGCAGTTGGAAATGTATGGACTGTTAAAGGCTTGTGCGTGCCGGCGTTACATCGTCATTAACTGGTACATTCAAAATGCATTTTGGCTCTGCTGTTTCATGTAGTGCGTAATTAGGACTTAAAATAATGCATGTTTATAGTAAAAAAAAAAAAAAGAACTTCATTAGTATTTTACAGAAAAACTGCAGTGGAAGGCACATATTCAGAAGTTAAGTTTGAATTGGGCTAAAAACAAGAGCCAAACTGTACATTTAAATTAAAAGATGAACTGTGTAGCCTTTTGGTTAGGGTGACCAGATTTAAAAAATAAAAAACTTGGACATCCCTGAGGCTTTTTGGTAGTTCGTAATAATAAAATTGTGAAACAAGTGTGTAATTAAAGAAAATTGTGATGCACTCAGCACTAATGTGAGAGTCAGTATAGCCATGTTTTCTTTGTGTTTTTGTCATTTTTTAGGAGCTTTTCTGTATTTTATCCAAACAAATAACAATTTTTGCTTCTCTTAACTGTTGGCAGGTATCAGACGGATCAAAAATAGGGCCACCAGGGGCTTTTTTGGTATAAAACTGGGACAAATCACTGGTTATGGATAAATCTGCTGGGATAGGGGACACGGGGCACAAAACTCACATCACAATGGGAGGTTTTCCATGACTTTTGGTGGAATCTTTTGCAGTTACCATGGTGAGAAAAAGGTGAAAATGACTAACTGATAAACTGTTGTCTAATGCGAGCTAGTTTCTTGAAAGATTGTGTTAAAACAATGCTCAGAATAAAGTCAAACTCGAGAAACAAAGCTTCAAAACGAAGTAGTGATTTCAGTTCAAATACTAGTCTTCATGGAGATGTTGTTGCTTGCCTGAAATGTTCCACCTTATGACATTAAATCCATATTGCATTTCTTTAACAATGGGATTTTTTATTGTTCAGCCAAAATCAGATCACTCAAACTTAGAATACAAGGAGTTTAATACGTTTAATAACAGTCAAGAGCCCCAAAATCGACATAGAACCTCCAACTTAAACTTAAATCAAGCAAGACATCTGGTTTACAACTCACTGATTTTTTTTTTTTTCCACTTCCAAACTCCATCTTTTAGCAATTATCCCAGACTGACGGGACATTTGCAGGTGTAGCTTTGCAGACTTCACAGCTGAGGAGCGCACCAAAACACGAGACAAACCATGCACAGGGAATCCCCCCGGAGAACGCTGCTATGTGGAGCCGGAATGTTCTGTCTGCGTCTGTGGGTCGTGTAACGGCGTTGGCAACCGACCAGAGACCTGTCACCCCCTGCACCACCTCCTCCTCCTCCGTCTCCTCCTTCCCCCCCGATATGAAGAAATGAAGAAAAGAAATGTCTGGGTGGAGGAAGAGGAATAGATCATATTGGGTGTCCGCAAGTCGTTTTTCAAGTTTGATAGCGAGACGGCGCGATTTCAAAGAGGACCGAATTGGAATTTTCTGGGGGGAAATTCCAGTTCAATAATTAAAAACAAGACAAAACAAAAATCAAAACTGAAAACTTTTTAAAACACATCCAGTCACAGTTAAAGTGTGCAACTTTTTAGTCCAAAGAAAAGGGAAAAAAGTATAAAAACATGCATCCTTACTCCGCTTGCATCTCCACAAACCTGACTCGTTTTCTTAGAAATATTGTCCATTTCGCTAAATATGACCCAGTACATAGGTTCTCAAGTTGAAAATCAGGCATTAATCGGTAGTAAAACTAGTACTGAAGCTTATTTGAGTAGATACGCTAAAAAAATGACATTCATAGAACGGAAATGATGGAACCTACCTGAGAAAATACACGATAAGGCCTCGTGGTAATACAGTATAGAAGAAAGTACTATGATTTAACATTGAAAATCACATTCTATTGGGTAATTAAAGAGTATCGAATCAGTATTAAGTAGTATCAATCCATTCCTTTGTATTGAAATCAAGTTTGAGATTTTAATCTAAATAATTGCAGTCTTTGAATTGTTAAATTAGCAAATCCCATTCATTTTTCTAAACTTCTCGGCTTGCGTACAGGATTTGGACTAATCTTAATAGATCGGTCGAGGGTGTAGGAAAATTTCTCTCACCGCTAAACAAAACCCAGGCCATATTTACTCCATGACCGACCCGGCGTGTAATGAACAAATGTGGTGCGTTGCCAAGAGGAGCAGATTGTGCGCTGGAATCTTGGGCCGATCTTTGGTTGGGAGCCAGAGGAAGAGCTGTACTCACTGACATGCAGTGCCTCTGGGCTGCAGCTGTACCCTCGACTAATAAAGACGACATTATTAACTCGGGTTTGATACAATAAAGTACACGGAACGCATCCCACAGCAGCCGGCCCGGTCAAGCGCGAGGCGAAAGCTGCGCCAGGCCAATAGGGGGAGCTGGAAATTTAATAAAGAGGAAAAGAATATGGAAAATTGCATTAGGTAGTGTCGGGAATACACGGGTCGGGAATCGCAGGGTCATAGAGGATTCGATATGCAATAAGACAATACTGACAGCATTCTAATGTAGGCCTGGGATGATATCGAAAAATTATACTGCAATAATTATTTAAGTGGCTACATCCTAGTTTAAAATGTTATGGATATGAATAATTAGAATTTTAATATTATCAAGTTTATTTGAAAAAAATTTCTGGTGGAGGGTTCGTTACCAGCTTCTCTACATGGAGATGTTGCCTGAAATGCTCCACAATATGCCTTTACTCATATTTATCTATATGAAGACAGCAGGTGACACTAAAGAGCCAAGTTACACGTCAAATCTGCGGAGAGGCGAGCAAACGGACAGTAAGAATGTACATTTTTATGTCATTAAAAACCCACGTTACTGAGTAAACGCAAGACGGATGCGTTTAATGCCATACGGAAACATTCCATACCAAGCGACAACATCTCCATGGAGACGAGCACGAAAGACCACCAGAAAAGTTACACAATGCACCTTTAAATAACTTGTTAGAGGTGAAAACAATAATGATCTAGAAGAAAACATTATGGTTAAGTAGGTTTTTTCTCTGCACATTCTGATGATACAGTGGCCATTATCTTTATTTATTTATTCTTTATTATCGCGATTATTTAAAATGTCCCGTAAAACGATTGTTGTCTATTGTCCCACCCCTAACGGTCTCCATGACGACATAGATATGCTGTTCCAAAACAAAGCATCAAATGAGTCCATCTTGCAGTTATTCTTCTCGCTTAAAACTACCAATACAACGCCACAGATCTGACCCGTAACTTCTTGTCTCCATGGCGATATTTAAATGTCATATCGAGGAAGATTTCAGCCATGGCAATAATTCCAAAACATGACAGGTGCAACCAAAATGCAGCTTTTAACATTTCACGTGAGCAATAAAAAAGCACTTTCAAAGTCGTTCGGCGGACTTGTTCAGATCATATTAAAAGTTCTAAACCGAGTATTTTCAGCCGGCGCACCACCGCGTAATAGGACTAAAAATGCTACTCCCACTGCGCATAAAGAGATCTGACGAAGCTGGATGTCACATGGCCGTCGGAAAGACAATTAGGGAAACGGGAAACGTGCGAGAAAGGCGGTATTGTTCATCCGAAAGCGAGAGCCAGAGTCCAGCGTGAGAGAGAAAATGGCTCCTCTATCGACTAAAGATAATTGAATGCGAATCCGGTCCGTGCACGAAGGAGGAGCGTTTTTCAATGCGCAAGATCAGTGCTGCGTCAATTAAAAGCAGAATAGGAGAAAACAAATTAGCGGCGTGTGATTTTCTGGTCAATTCTATACAGCAATTACTATATTACAAAGGCCCTGTGTGTGTTAAAAACATAAAAAACACAACTAGTTTCTTTTAAAATCATTTGTTTTGTTCATCCTGAGCATCTTAATTTTTCACTGCAATGAGTTTTTAAGTGCGTTTCACAACTTTCAGGAGCCAGAGCTGAGTTTTGCGTGTCACAACTAGCATGCCAACAGTGCACTTACTGATCATCAAACAGTAACTTAAACTTTTTTTTTTCTCCCAATTTATCTGTACTGGGGCAAGACAAGATTTATTCAAACAAATGGGAAAAATCTGATAGACTGCATAAATAAATATATAAAAATATTATTTTTTTTCCCTAATTAGTATATTTGGAGAAAGTATAGATAGGAAATGTATAAAATTTAACAAAATATTGATACATTTTTTGTCAGTATCCGGTTTAATTTCATGTTACAGCAAATCCAATTCTACCATAATCTTTTCATGTTTTTTCAATAACTGCTCATTCAATCAAACCCGTCTCATTTCCTGGTACAATACAAATGTGAAAGGTCAGGGGAGGGCATCTGGCTTTTAATCTATACAAACATAATCGCGCGTGCATTCATATATCGCCGTATTGACCGATTGATTTTCAGATAATACATGTTAACTATACGTCACAGGTTTTCTTTACACGACAAATATTGATTATGGATTTCCTTTGATTACGCCTTTCAATTGTCTCCATTGTGGACGCCGGTGGTCAGGTTTCCCACCCTGCAGTCGGCATTTGAACAGCACACAGTCCGGGTTGTTGTGTACAGGAGAAGGCTCCATTGTGCAGTGCAGTGTTGCTCCACATTAGTCTAAACTATGGCACATTTGTTGGTCTACTTCTCACATGTACCCGCTGAGGGCCCGATCCTCCAACCACTCCTGGGTTTGTTTGTTTTTTAGCGAGAGTGAAAGAAGAGAGAGAA
>KN503087.1:0-18957 GCA_000787155.1 Scartelaos histophorus | reverse complement strand
CTTTCTGGGAACTGTCACTTAGTCTTATACAGATAATCTGGGGCTGCTAACAGGGTCTCTGGCAGGCTGCTGAAAGGCCAAAAGAGACAGAACTACAGAGAGATACACATCCTCGGCCCGAGACTCGCCTAGCAACGGCCGCAGCAGCGTGGCAACCCCCGGGACGGATCGTGGCTGTGGAATCTGAGCACGCCGCTTCTTGGCTGTACATGACTATTAAGCTTTTTGGCAAGATTAAGATTTACTCTCTTTCTCCACACAAATACAGGGACGACAAATAGGCACAGGGCCCTGGGAGGACACTGACCTCTACCAGTCAGCGAGACCCTTCCCAAGATGGAGGAAAGGAGATTTGTGAGTTTGGCTTTCTTTGCAACTTAAAGTATATGGCAAAAACACATTAGAATCATGGTGCTATTCCTCATGGCCATCGGTATTTTTTTCTTCTCAAAAACAAAATATAAATGAGTAACTTTTAGCGTTAGTGTCAGTATGAACAAAAACAGACTTTTAATCATTACCATTTAACACACAAACAGCACAGTTCCTCTAAAGTTGGAATTCTGATCCAAATCACAGACTTTTACTCACAGAGGACTGGCTGTGGACCTCCCAATTAAAAAAAACAATAAACAGTCATATCTTGGATGATTTTTTATTAATTGCTTAATCCTAACTTAAAAGAGTATGGAAGATAATTTGTTCCATCAGGTTTTGAATTTTAAACACCACTGAATTTCTCACTTTGAATTTTTTAAATCAGAAAAAAGAATTTTAGTTAGTGTACTTTTTCAATATGTTTCAAATTCAAAATAAAAATGTCACCTTTAGATATTCACTGCGTATTTCCAAGCCCTGAAATTCAGCAGTTAAAATTCAAAGTGTAAAATTCGCAATGAAAAATTTTGCAGAAAAGATCCAAGATGTCAAGGCAGAAGCAATCGATCCAGAGTGAAAGAGGAGGATAGAGGCTGTTTCCTATTGGCCGTTCTCATCTGGGGGCGGGGTTTGATGTTTGGATGAGGCTAATTCTGACCAATCAGATCACTTCACTGCACCATTTCCTGTTTGTTACTAATTTAGATCGTTTCACTTTGGATCGATTGCTTCTGCCTTGGCGTCTTGGATCATTCCTGCGATTTTTTTACTGCAAATTTTACACTCTGAATTTTGTCTGTTGAATTTGAGGACTCGAAAATATCTGTGCTGAAGGTGAAATTTTAATTTTGAATTTGAAACACTTTGAAAATGTACACGTGAAATTTCAACTATTAAAATTCAGTATAAAAATAATTCAAACAAGTTTTTTCAGAGTTACAAAAATTCAAAGTGAGAAATTCAACGGCGTTTAAAATTCAAAATCTGATGAAACAAATTATCTTCCATAAAAGAGTAACTAAAGTAAAGCATCACAGGAGAAATGTACTTTGAATTAGCACAATAGCATCTCAATAGCTCTACTTATAAATAATAAAGACTGTTTTGACAACTGATTAACCTCAGATCAGAGCCTGGACAAAAAGTTGATAAGATTAAGAAATTAACATAATGTAATTTGCATGAATTGAAGGCGACATAGATCTTTAAATTCATAATTTATGTTTTATGGCAAGGAACAAAATTGCATTGAGTGAACATTACTCAACTAGTAGTAATTGTATATTTGGTCAGTGGAAGAATATAGAATAAAGACTTAAGGCTGAAGTAAAGAAAAAGCCTGGTCCTTGTCGACAAACACGCAGAGATGGTGCAATAGTGAAGTCTATTTTTCTTGCACTCTAGAGAGGAAGAGTAGACATCTGGAAGGACAAAAAAGTATATTTTTGCAGATAAATGTCTTGCCTGCCAATCTGCACAATCTCAAAATAGATCCTTGTATTTGTTCTCTCTTCCTGCACATCTATAACTATGGAGACAAAATAAGATAAGACAGTGACTCCATCAATGCCGCGACTTCAATAGAGCAGTTCTGGTTTATAAAGTGTACAAATGCATGAAAATATAATTATGCTGCTGCTTGTGCATATGACTGCGGCTTACACAACTTTTCAAACTTGTTTTTTAATGTATCTAATATGAGAAATTCTTGGCTTTTTAACTTCAAAGTATTTTCAGACATGTGTTGGTTAGAAAAAGAAAATCCAGTTATGAATGTTTCATTTTGTGGGGGCGAGTCATATACTTTGATGAAAACTCTTGCCTGCACAACGAGCTGCAGTTAGAGACTTAAATTGCTGCTAGATATAATGCTCTCATTTCCATCTGCACGAGTCATTATAACTTTTGTCATTTTTGATACATGCTTGTTCACTACAGCTTATTATGCATAGCCCTGCCACCATAACAAATTTTGAGTTGTAATATATTGCTATAGAGATATATCGCACTAAACAATAATATTAAAACTACTTTATGCCACTGATTAAAAATGAAAATAAAGCAAGATAATCCCAATAAAACATTTTTCAATATACAGTATCGTCAAAAGGCACGAGCTGCAACAAACAAAAAGCCAAATGAAGCAATAATTGGCTGCAGAAGTGACTTATTCAACCCTCTACAGCTCAAATCATGTGTATTACAACAAAAATTGCAAAATCTCCCAAAGAAAAGTGCACAATAAATATTGAGCCTCAAAATATATTGTTCCAGCTTTCATATATCAGACAATAAGTTGATATAGTAATTATCCTAGACCTAGTCATTGTAATTATTATATATTTTGTCATTTTTGATACATGCTTGTTCACTACAGCTTATTATGCATAGCCCTGCCACCATAACAAATTTTGAGTTGTAATATATTGCTATAGAGATATATCGCACTAAACAATAATATTAAAACTACTTTATGCCACTGATTAAAAATGAAAATAAAGCAAGATAATCCCAATAAAACATTTTTCAATATACAGTATCGTCAAAAGGCACGAGCTGCAACAAACAAAAAGCCAAATGAAGCAATAATTGGCTGCAGAAGTGACTTATTCAACCCTCTACAGCTCAAATCATGTGTATTACAACAAAAATTGCAAAATCTCCCAAAGAAAAGTGCACAATAAATATTGAGCCTCAAAATATATTGTTCCAGCTTTCATATATCAGACAATAAGTTGATATAGTAATTATCCTAGACCTAGTCATTGTAATTATTATATATTTTGTCATTTTTGATACATGCTTGTTCACTACAGCTTATTATGCATAGGCCTGTCACCATAACAAATTTTGAGTTGTAATATATTGCTATAGAGACATATTGCACTAAACAATAATATTAAAACTACTTTATGCAACTAATCGTCAAAAGGCATGAGCTGCAACAAACAAAAAGCCAAATGAAGTAATAATTAGCTGTAGAAGTGACTTATTCAACCCTCAAATCGAGTGTATTACAACAAAAATTGCAAAATCTCCCAAATTTTGCAAAGAAAAAGAGCACCATAAATATTGAGCCTCAAAATATATTGTTCCAGCTTTCATATATCAGACAATAAGTTGATATAGTAATTATCCTAGACCTAGTCATTGTAATTATACATGACAGACGTAATTATCCTAGACCTAGTCATTGTAATTATTATATATTTTACATGCTTGTTCACTATAGCTTGCATGAACAATTGATACGTGCACAAGCAGACAGTGATTATTTGGCCATTCTTGCATTGCTGTATCTCTCCTATTGCTTAATCATTGACACAAGAAAAAAGCTTCACTCTATTAAGATAAAACACAATAGCAATTTATCTACAACAGAATTAGCGGGACAATTACAAATGTCTAACACTGCAACACAAAGAGGTTAGATTGCTTGACATAAAAGTAAAATTTTCTTAAAACACCAGAACTCCGGGTATATTTCTGACCAAGATACATTACATTTTAAAATACCTTCCAACAGCGATGAAATGAATGCTTTAAAGGTCCTATATTACACAGAATTGTCTCTTGTGAGCTTTAGGCCATGTTAGAATCTCATCAGACAGTTTTCCAACCTCAAACATTGTCACTGCATGGCTTTTCAAGTTCTGTAAAAATATATAATGTATGTTTTTAGTCAACAGTGTTGTTTATATGACCGGGCTTGTCACAATAACACATTTTTGAAGCACACAGAGCTATATTGTGATAAACAATAATATTAAAACTACTTTATGCAACTAATCGTCAAAAGGCATGAGCTGCAACAAACAAAAAGCCAAATGAAGTAATAATTAGCTGTAGAAGTGACTTATTCAACGCTCAAATCGAGTGTATTACAACAAAAATTGCAAAATCTCCCAAATTTTGCAAAGAAAAAGAGCACCATAAATATTGAGCCTCAAAATATATTGTTCCAGCTTTCATATATCAGACAATAAGTTGATATAGTAATTATCCTAGACCTAGTCATTGTAATTATTATATATTTTACATGCTTGTTCACTATAGCTTGCATGAACAATTGATACGTGCACAAGCAGACAGTGATTATTTGGCCATTCTTGCATTGCTGTATCTCTCCTATTGCTTAATCATTGACACAAGAAAAAAGCTTCACTCTATTAAGATAAAACACAATAGCAATTTATCTACAACAGAATTAGCGGGACAATTACAAATGTCTAACACTGCAACACAAAGAGGTTAGATTGCTTGACATAAAAGTAAAATTTTCTTAAAACACCAGAACTCCGGGTATATTTCTGACCAAGATACATTACATTTTAAAATACCTTCCAACAGCGATGAAATGAATGCTTTAAAGGTCCTATATTACACAGAATTGTCTCTTGTGAGCTTTAGGCCATGTTAGAATCTCGTTACCTCATCAAAAACATACCAGGAATTGTGTTTTGTTGCATTTTCACATGTTTGACTAAGTCTGTCTAAGAGCTCAAAATGCTCTGCTCCACCTTGTGATGTGAAGTTTTCAAGTTAACAGTTTTTACCATTAGTTCGGTAGACATCAGCAACTCCTGGCCTGAAATCATCCAAATGATTCTAGTGAAGGTGTATGGGGTTTAAAAACACAATATATTACTACATAGAGGTGTGAATGAAACTTAACATATCTCCAGGAAACATTTTGTCCACACACTGATGGAGCAAAACACAATAAACTAACATCATGATGGACGAACGCTTTGTATAAAGTTTTTACAGGTAGGTGCTTGAGATCCTTTTGAACATTTTTCACTTTACCCACTCTAACCAGCTCGCATACATCGTTTAACCTCTTTCCCAAACACTCTCTGTAGTCATGAATCTTTGGCCCCAAGTACTTAAAACCCTTTATGCTCTCCCCTTTACATGTTCTCACTAAAACCTAACCTCTCTAATTGGTGTCCTATTTCCAAACATGAAAACTGGCAAATTCTAACTAAATGTAGATGCACTGATATTCCTCCAACCCTGAGTCCTGAGCGCACCAATACCTGACTCACTGTATATTTTCCAGTGCTTCCCTCCAGACCTGCTGAATATTTCCCAGTACATACCTCTCCAAGCTAAGACAATAAGAGGCAGACTCATCCCTGCTTTATCCGTCCAGTGTATTTTTCAATATCAGTGGAATGTCTGCCTTTATTTGCTTTGTTCTGTGTTAGTAACCAGGACTGAGCTCGGGGCGAGTCCGCCGAGTCAAAGGGGTCACTCCAGCAATGTGCCCCACCCTCCGCAGGCCGCCTTTATATGGGCCCCCAACAGAGAATCCAGGCTAAAGGCTTTAATCAAGGCGCGGTAATAAACTGGTCGGGCTCACGGTCTCTGCACAGTCTCTGCAGTCTGCATAAACAGCACAAGGATCCTCCAGAACAGCTAAATTGGGCTGGACTCGAGGCTTTGGGTCGAGGCTTAATAGAAGGCAGCAGTGGAAGTGACATACAAGGGTGTTACACACACAATAAAACTCAAGTCTGCAGCTTTCAATAAAGAGCACTTTATGAGTCTGGACACCGTGTTTATAGAAGTATTTACTGAGAGGAAACTGTACTTCTTTTCTTTTTGATATGAGGCTGTCTACAGAACATGCTGAGCTTGTATCTGGACAAAACATTTGATATGTAAACATAACACAATACCCCATGTTTTTGAAGTACCTGAAGTACTCTGAAGATCAAATCTGAATATAAAGGCTTTATTCTGTAAAAAAGTCAGACAATCAAACATGTATGGTGAAGTGGGATAAGAAAAGTATTCTGAAGGACCCAGGTCTCCACATGTTCTGTAAATACCAGACACATTCATTTATTCAGCTATTTCACTTGTAATAAACCTACTAAACAAGTTCAGATGACCTAAATAGTCGTCTTCTCTAAACTATATTGAGGTATTATAACAGTTCACCTTCTTCTGGTGGACGGGCCACTATTTACATGGAGATGTTATTGCTTTGCCTGCTATATTCCATGGGATGACATTAAACTTATCTACTTATGTAGCATTTATTCATTACGGGTGTTTCTATTGCTCAAAAATACATCAATTCCTTCTATAAATCAGAGTGACTCGCCACGGATCTGAATTGCAGTATAGTAAGGTGCTCTATGCCAGTTGTCTCAGTCGTGATAGGTTTATTCTATACTGTGTCTAGTAACACGTCCACTGACACAAGCTGTTGACAGATTAGAAATGTTACACACCCTTAAATAAATGCTGGGCCATATTAATAAGGATTCAGACTGAATCAAAGCAGGCTACACGTGATTTTCTGCAGACAGTCATTGTGTCTAGTCACTGTGAGCATCTAGACAGGTAATGATCTAAAGGTCAAAGGTCCAGGAGCAACGGCCCAGGAGCAACGGCCCATGCATGTTATAAGAACCAAAGGTATAGATATTAATATTATATAAGTCTGTGCAGTGAGAACATTTGTGCATATCTGATTTCACTATGTTGATTTCTTCCAAATCCAAACACAGAAGGATCATCTTTGTGGCTGACCAAATCCATCTCAGATCCATGTGTTTGTCTTTGTGCAGTGAGTGTGCCCTGCAGAGCTCACTCAGCCTCTTGAGCTGACATGAAAGACTGAGGGAAATGGCCGTCCCTCTGGTAATATCCGCACTGGGACACAGCCCTACATCTGCTGACCATCCGCCGCAGCACACGCCACTGTCCAGGCTCACGCCAGAGCAGGACCTGTCCACACTCTCATCTTCACTCTATTTTGTATGAAATAAAGGGACTCAATATTTATTATGTGCCTTTTTCATTGTACTAATGGACTTAACCTTTTGTTAATTTTCTGTACTACACTAAGATCTGAGCTGAAGAGAGTTGAATAAATTACTTCTATGACTCATTTTAAGTACTAACACCTATAAAGTGTTCTGGCATTTATTCAATGCAGCTCATGTTTTTATAAACAATATTGTACAATTAGCAAATGGACGACTAGAAAATGGTTTGATAGGATTTGTGTCAGGTGCATAAATTAGTTTCATTATTATTGTTTATATTTGTTTTAGCAGTATATCACACTCCAAAATTAGCTGGACACATTTTCTACAAGATGTAACTATAATTTTATCTAAATTATTATGTATAAAGTATGAGATTCAGTTTCCAATTTTGGCCTCACAATTGTTTTCTTTATGTTACTGAATATTTTATGTTGCCATTGTAGCACTGCCTGTACAAACCGTAGCCCCTCAAGACTTGTAACTCACTGGCTTTTTTGTATATTCAAATATAAACACACGAAAAACAACTCTTACAAGATTACTATGCACATGTGAGCACAATCTTGCATCATGAGATCTTGTCCCTTCCCTAGAACACAACATTCTTTAGAAAAGTCTCTCTCTGTTTCCACCACTTCATCCCTTCTTTGCATGTGAAAGGCAGGTGTGTGTGTGCAGTCGGGCAACAAAGGAACACACTGCAGTCTGAATCAATCCAGCATAATCCAGGTAACACTGGTGTAGGTTAGCCATATCCTGCCCAAACAGGCGCACTCTCACACCAAGAATGTGCCTTCTCCTGCCAGAACAAACAGCTGCAGCACACCTTTATGTCCTGACTGCTTCATATGGACACTATGGAACTTTTCTGCCTTTTCTTGTCTCCAAAGAGATTGTATTGCTTTGCCTGGAATGCTACTCCATATAGGCGCCACTGTGCCAGTTTACAGGTCGTGACCCTGATCACAGTAAGAATGTATGTTTAATTTAATGCAGTGAAGTTCTGTTAGAAAAGTTTAATACCATATTGTGGAACATTCCAGGCAAAGCAACAACACCTCCATAAAGCTGAACCCCCACTTGAAATGTGGCATAGTGCAGCCGTAAATGAGCTATAAGTCATGTTAGAATGTTGTTACTTCATCAAAAAATACCCGGAACTGTGTTTTGTTTCATTAACACATGTCTGAGTAACTCTTAATTATTAGTCTGAGTCAAAGTTCAAAAAGCTCTGTTCCACATTGTGATGTCAATGATGTTAATAAGTATCTTTTATTTTTTATTCAGAAGACAATGGCTCATTCAGGGCTGAACTGATCCAAGTGATTCTAGTGAAGGTGTATGAGGTTCAGAAACACAGTGGAGCATTTCCTCTATAACCACATGACATCACAAGGTGGAACAGAGTGTTTGTATGGTATGTGTGTGTGAATGAAACAAAACACAACTTCAGTTATGTTTTTGAAGAGAAAATATTATATCACAGATGAGAAAACTGCATAATCTGGGCTCTTCTCATGATCCTCTTTGTCGTGCAGGTGAGGACTCACACACTGGTGCATTACAGTCAGAATTAGGTTCTGTTCGTGTCTGGGATGTCGAGATGTTAAACAAATTCTTCCCGTAGGGTTGTAGACTGGTTTCTACAGCTGCGGAAGTTCAGATAAGCTTATGGGTGAGAATGGGGAAGAGTAATAACAGAGGGCATTGATGGATGGAGCGGTGCGCACTCTGCTCTGGTGCCGATCGGCTTTAAATTGCAAACCTGCTTACGTGGCTCTTCATTGCAGACACCCACCGAGCAGTTTATGGAAATATGCATGCATTCTCAACAACTCATCAAAACAGATAAGAAACAAATAACTTTGTGTATTTCTTCCAGTATCAATACACCGCAAAAGTCAAATCTGTGTAAGTTCCAATTGCTCAAATTAAGAAGATTTAACTTAGTAAAATGATCAACCAGTGGATTAAAGGTGCATTGGTGTTTGTAATGCCAAACTATGAAACATTTCCATGAAAAAAAGATCATTTGATGGGTCTTACAACATGCACCTTAAAGTTTTTCTTTTATTTTTCATAATTCAAACAACAAACAATTTAGTTTCTCAGTTTAAGCAAAATGAGTTATTGTTTTTCTTCTTCAGTACTAGATGTATTTTTGTATTTCAACAAAACTTGCTCCATTGGTAGATCATTTTACTTTACTACAATTTACTCAAATCAACATAACATTTTTAGTTTTAGTAGTGTAAGTATCACATTTGCTATTAAGTTATATGGGCATTATTACTAATACATCACTGTGAGATTATTCAAATGGAGCTGTTGTTTAATATTAAAGAACATTATATAGTGTAGTATGTATCATTTCGCTTAACAGTCTAGAATAATAAGGATGTTGAGGATGTACTGCCCATTTATGAGGAAGATTTAAAAAAAAAAAGAAAAACATTGTCCTTCAGCAATACCGACTGTGAATAATTTATACATTTATCTTTGCATAATATAACTCCAGCAATCCATCACCAGATTGTGAGCATTTCTACAAAAAAATAAAAAATAAAAAAAAAATCACATAAATATATAGAGAAATAAAGTAATTGAAGACTTTGTTTCAATACAGGTTTTGCATATTCTCAAAACGTATTCATAATTTTATACATTATTTATTTGCTCTCTAAACTTGGTTGTGGTTAATACGATAATTAACTTATGGTTCAATATACAGCTGGAGCAATATGTTTTGGGGCATAATATTTATCGCACACACATTTTTATTGCAATAGTGGGGAAGTTACTGCAGTTTTTCATGAATATGGTAAACTGAGCTGTATAGGGATGAAAAAGTACAAATGAGTATGATTGTTCCACTCAGTAAGTCGTTAGTCTTAAAGGTATTAAAGGTAGGTTTGTCAAAAGCTTTTCTTCATGGAGATGTTTTTTATTTGTCTTGAATGTTTCACAGTATGAGGGTGTTTAACCTTTCTATCTTTACGAAGACCAAATCAGACCTAGTTACAAGTCAGATCTGTGTTTTTCTAGGTGTTTTTGAGCTATAAAAGCACTTGTAATTGAATAAATGTAAGGTAGAAGTGTCCAACGTCACACTGTGGAACACTCCAGTCAGAGCAATGACATATCCATAAAAATAAGCAGGTGATTGACCCCCACCCAACTACATAATAACAACTACATGATTTTACAGACATATCATTGTTTTGTGTTTTTGGTAATATAATTCCTAAAACATTTGGTAAAAAAATTAACAGAAATTAGAAGAAGTTGAAGAGCTGAAAAAAAAAAAAAGATCTGTTTGACTGTGAGAAACTTTTGTCTTAAAGGTTAGCTAGACGCAATCAAATAAAACAAATAACACCCCGAAAATGTCAGGCGCATTCATTCACTACAAACAGCTGTTTTCTCCAGGCTAAGGTTACACAATGACACAGAACAAAGAGTGACGTCACATGTGGATAATTGTGCCCTGTGAGTGTGTGTGCTGTACTCGCTCAGAGCCTTTGTAGTTTCTCCAGCAGACAGGTTTAGCTGTGGCACACCAGAGACGCTGTGATATCCAGGGTACTGGCTGCGCTCTGAGCTCACCACTACTTACAATGAACATCCAGATGGTGTTTGTGTCTTCACAAACATAATTCAAATCAGGGAAATAAGAACAGCCACTAATACACATAACTAATAAAGGAAATCATAATTCAATACAGGTTTTGCATACACTCAAAGTCTACTCAGTTTTATGCATTATTTATTATCTCTCTAAACTTGGTTGTGTTAAATTACTTTTTGTAGCCACAACAACCCGGGGGTAGACTACCAGTCAAAAGTTTGGACACACCGTCTCATTCAATGCTCTTTTCTTTTCTTTTTACTACTTTATACAGTTTATATACATACAGAAAACATCAAATATATATTTAAAGATTTATGGAATTATATAGCAAAGAAAACAGTTAAAAAAACTTATACTCAAATCCTCAAAGTAGCTTCAATTTGCATAGTCAAAAAATATTTATCAGACTTTTAAAGCTTTTCTCTTTACTCCATAATTCCTACTATTAGTTCAATAATAAATTATTTAATTTATTTTATATCTAAAATGTAGAAATGAGCAAAAACAAAACATTAAAAAGCCCTGAATGAGAGGGCGTGTTGAAACGTTTGACTGATTGTGTAAGTGTGGCTTTAATCTACTAAATCTTAGTCTTAACACATGAATGACTTTACAGACATCTTGAGGGTTTTTTGTAACAATTCATAAAACATTTTGATAACACTTTATTTGAGGGTTGTCAACTAACTGCTTATTTTCTAACTGGTTAAGTTAATGTTAATTATTTCATCTGCATCTTATTCTGCTAAAATACACTGAGTTAACCACTTGTAAGTAAAAAAATAAGCAGCAAAACATTTAAATGCCAAAGAAATGTGATGAACTGAAATGTCAAACTATAATGACTGTAAAAACTGAATCCAAATGAAAAGTTCAAAAGTTAAAAGCACACCATTTAAACTTGCACCTACAATAAAAGCTCCAGTAGTTTTTGCCCTTGATCTTTGGACCTTTGGGCTGTCGGGTTGGGGTAGTTAATACAAGTCATCAGAATAAGTGTATCAGAAGTGAGGAATGATAGAGACAGTGTGTTTTGTGCAGATTAGCAGCGTTCATTAGCGTGCTAATGAAGTCGCTCTCTCCGAGCAGTGGGTGGTCATGGCCCCTTTTAACTTCCAGCTCAGGAGCTCTGCCATCGCTCTCACACACAAACAAGCTCACACACATGTTAACATCTCCAACCACCAAACAGCACACACAGACTATGGAACTTTTCTTGAGGAAAAGCCGGCTCATCTCCATGGAGTTGATTCAGCTTTGTCTGGTGTCTCCATGTGCTAAATTATAGATCTGGGAACTCAGACTCACTCAGTAAGAATGCACTTTTATTTTACTGAATTCGGTCAATTGATTTAAATATATGAGAGATAAGTTAAAAGCCATAACTTGGAACATTCCATACAACGCAATATCTCCATGGAGACAAACATATAGGATATTATATGCATGATGTAATGGCTTATACTACAGGTCAAATAAAAGTCTGCAAATACAAAAACTTGATATTGTTTTTTGTTTTGTTTTTTTAATATATATCATTGTGTTAAAAAAATAAAAGTGAAACAAGTAATAGTTCTAGAGAAACACACACACAAATACATATTGATGTGGCCAGATGTAAGGTTGAGCGGGGTGGATAATTACTCGTGTGCCTGAGCCTAACTCTCTTCTTGTGGGAACTGGAAACAGCAGGTCACAGATTTTCATGGGACGACAAAGGGAAAATTGGGTAATGTCGCTTTAAGATGCCAGCAGCATGTATCACATCAAACAGGGAAAAATACATGTACAAAGGGATTTGATTCTCCCACTAAGAAAATTAAAAACACACCGCTGAGATATGCCCCAATTTTGCTCAACAGTAAACTAAAGTAATTCAAGGCTGTTGTTACGGGGTCAGCAATAACATTCATACGGGGTTTAGTGAGGACAGTCTTGGTAAAACAGTGGATATGAGTGTGGACCAAGAAATACAGCGTTTGGTAAGTTATTGTTATCTTTTGGTTCAGCCCTGTGAGATTAATCACACTTTAATAGAGATTGAGAATCAGTCTTTTCTAATTGTCAATGATTAGCTTGGGTTTATTTAATTAAGAGGTCTACAACAAGTCTCTGCCAGAAAAAGGATGTAATTTGGAGCAGTGTTTATTCATTGGATTGGAAGTAATGTGATAATTATTTTGGATTACACTGCAGTTGTTAGGTATACTTGTGTTATTTATGTTGAATTAAATTTATTCTAAAAGTTTTATTTCGATAAGAAATTGAAGCAAAAATGGATATTAATCACTATGAGGAAAGGAAATTGCAAAACATTTAGTCATATCATCTGGCCCTCATTTAATTCTTTCAAAGATATCATAAAAGTTAGTGTATTCTAACTGGGTTAATCAGTATGGAGCTCAGCAAAGCCATGTCTGCGCCGGCATATATTTATCTAAGCATATTTCATTATGGCCTACTTTCTAACTTGTTTCTCAAACACCAGACACCTGCTGCTATTTTTGCATGGTGTATATTTATTACTCTTAGTTCATATATACTAGTGAGACAATGCCTTACAGTGAAATACTTGGTTAAACATGCAGGGTGGGGAAAAATAAAGGACGCACTTGATAATAGTAAATGTTTATAGCTTTTTATTGTCAAGTGAGTCCACTATCAGTCCTTTTTCTTTTGCAAGAAGGTTTTGTGTGAGGACTAATCACAATCAAAGCCAATGCAAGTGCAAACATTATATTGCTAATTATGAAAGTTGCACTGTGTAACTTTTTGGGGTAAGGGTTGCTTGTCTCCATGCTTGTCTCCTTTTTTTAAATGTTTTTTTTTAAATGTTTGCACTGATGTGGGAGAGGACAGCAATTTCATCTGTGCTATATATCTTGTATGTATATGCACATGTGACAATAAAGAGAAATTGAATTGAATTGAATTGAAGATGTTCCACAGTATGTAATTCAACACATCTGTCTCCATGGAAACAAGCCTACAGGCCTAGTTACAGATCAGGTGAGCAATACAAACATTTGCAAATAATTAAAGCAAAGAAAGAATATGTATTGTTGATAAAAAGTGTGTGTAAGATAACTGAATACAATAAAGCTGTACGGGAGACGGGGGAGGGAGGTGTAATGCTTTGAGTAGGTTCTTTTACTGAGTGGGAGTGAAATTCAAAGACTGACAATCTAAGTGGCACGGCTGACTTAGCAGACAGGTGGCATACAGGAAAGGTAGTGATTTGTTATAGCTCATAAAAGAAATGGATTTTTAAACATCTGTAGAGAAATAATTTAAGTGTAGAAGTGACTGCTTAGCTTGCGGAATAATAAGCATTTAATGTGCTGACGCAGAATAGGTAAATATCTGTGAGACCAGGATGTTTGGCTTGTTTCAGCATAATGAGTCGTACACTGTGCCATCACATAAAGAGACAAAATACAGTTAGCCAATCTGTGCAGTATGAGCTAAGCTGAGTGTCCAAATTGCAGCTTAAAAAACAGAAAATAGAAATGGTGGTAAGCAACGTTATCATTCAATGGACTAAATATTGAATAATAGTAATTCAAGTTTACTGCAAAGTGGTGAAGAAGAGGGCCTGACAAGTTGTGCTACCAGCCCCAACAACCAAGCACTCACGCACACTAGACATTGATACTACGCAAGGTGGGTGAAGTGTCTTGCCTATGGACACAACGGCAGTATGTCACCCATCAAAAATAATGTTGAGTTTTATGTAACTGTTTATGCTTCTGTAACCAAGAGATGCCATAGTTCTACCATAGTTCTAGGAAACATTTCAACATTATGGTTCACAAATAAGTTCAATATAGAAACCACAACATTTCTCTCAACCCACTTTTAGCTTCATTTTGATTCATTTTGCATCATATTTGTATACAAGTCAAAAGTGTAACTCACATGTCCTCTCTGGCCCCTCTCCTGACGCCTGACATCCATCCTCGTCGTCACAGTCTGTGCTGCCTTCCTCCACCTCTCCACTGGCCAGCTCGTCCCAGGGTTCCACCTGACCCAGATTCGGGAACCTCTCATAGGTTTCCTGCAGAAAAACATGAAGAGGGAAAGTGGATGTTAGCACATTGTGTGAGACACTGTACCGACCTCTCGCACCTACTTATTCAGGTCCCCAGGGAAATACAGTCCGGGCTTCATATCGATGTGTAAAGTGCTTGATATAGTTTGGTAAGTCATAGCTTGAAAAGTATGCACTTCCACAAGAATAATATGGATGTTTAAACTTTTAAACAAGAAATGTCTTACTAGTCAATTATAAAGCCAGTGTGTGTGGTAAACAACATTATGGTCCATGGGTGATGTATTACATTTAATTAGAACCATCCTGAGATAGGGGCATTAGCTTAAACCACAGCAATTTTCTCTATAGTCATTGTTCCCTTGATGTCTCCCTAAAAAGCATTACCTCACTGATCGAGCCTGTTGGTCCCTGAAATCAACTGTTTTAATGGCATCTGCTTAATGTACAGTACTGTGTGAAACTTTCAGGGAGGTGTATAGGCAACGCTTCTATAAGTGCCTCTATAATACACTTTTTCATTAAAGGGGAGCTCAATAATAGGGTAAGGATAAAATGATTACAGTTGTCCTGATTTTGATTAAGGATATGCTCATCATTGGTTTCAGAGAAATCCTGTATTATATTAGTTAGTAGTTAGTAGATTTGAGAACACATTTTACATAACATTACATAACAAAAAAAATAAGAGTTATATTAGATAGATAGCTGATAGACAGATAAATACTTGACTGATCCCCAAAGAGGAAATTCAGGATAGGATAGGACAGGATTCACTGCTGAGACGTCACAAATACTGTATATTATAGATTATAACATAATTATATTGAAATAATGGTGGATAAAGTATTATAATAATAATAATAATACCTAATGTAAAATTCTGTAAGATTCTATGGAAAAAAAGAGTTTTGGACCCCGCTTTTGTGACTGATATATTTGATAGATTTGCTTACATTATTGTTGTTTCCAATTAATGCTTTTACTGGAATTGTGTCCTCATTTGTGCAAAAAGGTCAGTTTAAACCCCTATAAGCCTTTGCGTTTTAACATTAGTATGCTGAACATTCTCTGCCCTCGCTCATAAAAAGCCTGACATTTGAAGTTTATGCCCCACATTACTTTAGATTCTCTGTTAATTTTCACTCTTAACCCATGCCAGATCATTCCAGTCCTTTCTATTAGCATGCATACAATCAAATTTAAAAGCAGTGCACAGAGAGGCTTTCACGTTAGCAGAGGAGGGCGTGGAGAGCCTCAGACCCTGGTCCGTGTGATGTTCCGCCCTGTCAGTATGAGGCCCAGTAATTGGACCACCCGCTGGCCCCTCCTGCTGCAGACCATCATCAAGGTAGTCTTTGTACTAGCACATCATGACTGACAAGCAGCTCTCCTGACACAACAACAAATGCTGCTTTGGAGTATGAGGACACGGTCAAAGCATCAATATTACATAGAGACGGAGAGAAAGATGGAGAAAGAGAGAGAGAGGAGAGAGAGGAGAGAGAGGAGGCGGCTTTCTTCAAGATGATAAACACTGGACTGCAAATATGCTGCTCGTGCTCAAGCATTCAGTTGATATGATATTTTATATTGGACCAACAAGTGGGGGTAGTAAATGTATATACTGGATGTTTGTGGAGATTACATGCACTGACGTGCTACCAATTAAGGAATCTGGCAAGAAAGCATTATAAAGCATAGTACTATTATGGTATTCTTTTCAATAATAGATCATAGTACTTTCTTTTACATTAAATTGCATTTTGACACTTGTTTTAGTATTGATTAGTATCTGATTTTTGATACTTTTGACAACCTTAATGGGTGCATGAGAAAATTTGGTCTTAACTGTAAAAACAAAAGAAACAAAAACTATGAAAAGAGAATGTGAGAATGTTTGGGCAGTGATTTCTTTCCTGTTTACCTACTCGCAGAGAGAAAAATGTTGTTCCATTTGTCTAAATATTTCAATAATTAATAACACATTTGTATTTGGAGATGGCATAACCATATGAAAGCCACAGAGAAAAACAAGCAGATAAATAGTGTGGAGCAGCTCAGACTGTGCCAGGCCTGTGTTGTGTACCAACAGTGAGCAGATAACCAGTAGTATTAGGCTAATAGCTCCGGCGTTCAGCTGACGTCGAGCACAATGTGATGCACCCATCTGACATAAAGCATTTTAATTACAGAAAGAATCAATTAAGGCAATGTTGCCGTGGAAACCTCAGCCAGAGGCCTGTTATAGTGTTCACTGGCCCATGCCCATAGTAGTTGGTCCACTTCTATTAACCACCTTCTCTCTTCAGACATATACTGTATGTGGAAATGTTCTGTTAATCTTAATTGAAAACATGTTTCTAATGCAGATGTGCCAATTTCCAAATGCATTGATGCTGAACTGAAGACATCTGTCTGAGCATTAAAATAAGCCTTTTCTCTATTCCCCTACATGTTTGCTTAATTAGACAAGGCAGAAAAATACTCTTTGACATTCAAGAATGGCAGAGGGTTATTTTTGGCAGTCAACAAGCTGCCTGCCTTTGTACGTAAGACTTTCCCTGAAATCACTCTGGCATCCAACGACAAATCAGGTATTTCCAAAGAGCTTTAAATGAGATCCCAATTCATGAAATATTTTCTAGGTCTCCTCTCAGGCTGCCAACTCATCCCCTCCTTTCTTTCCTTTCAAAAGAATTCTTCAGTGAGAGGATGGCAGGGCAGGTTTTGGGCATCAGGGGCTAAATTCCTGCTTGTATTTGCTTGTCACGTTGAAATCTGTTTGGCCTGCAGTAGGTAACATCGTCCTCATTTCTGGGTTGGAATAATATAGCTGTGGATCTCTAAAAGTGGACAGAAGTGGCCATTGTTGACGGTGAAATCCAACACTAAAAATCTACACAGGCAGCTGTGGTCTTCTGCTGCTGTCTGCTTCAATTGTTAAAGATGAGGCCAATAAAAGCCCCACTAGCCACCGCTGACAGCTAGTTATTTCGCCTGGATCCTCTGGGAACGGAAATCTATATTTTAGCATAGTTTGAAAGACAACTTTTGATGACTGGCTATCCATTTGCACGTACTTTAAACCAAAATTAAATTGGCAGAAAATAACACACCATGTTGACAGATTATAAGTGACTAAATGATTATCATTTGAGCTCTGTTGTTAAATCAAATAACACCCAAATGAGTGCTGCTGAAAATAGGTGTGTATCTTGTGAGTGGTGTGTAATGCTTTCGACAGATACAAAGTTCACAAGTCAGTGCAATACAAGCTGTCACAGGCCCGGATAGTGACACAAGTTAACCATGACCTCATGTACTCTATTTTCAATGTGGTCAGTGAATAAGAGACAATTATTACCTTCATCACTTAGGTCATGAAGCAGCTTGTTTGTGAGAAAAACTAGTATCAGGAGAGAAGACGCAGTCATAATATTAGTCAGTAAATCATTGTTGTATTAAAAGACCCATATTATGCCATTTTCTGAGTTCTTCTCTCAAACAGAAAACACTTTGTTCAGCCTTGTGATGTCATGTGGTAATACAGGGAGTGCTCCAATGTGTTTTTAAACACCGCATACCTTCACTAGAAACATTTGAGTCATTTTAGTCTTGGAATTGAGATTCTCTATTGAACTCTAATAAAAAGTAAAAGGCAGCTGTTCACTTGAAAGCTACAAAATGGTGACATCGGGAGATGGAAAAGAACAATTTGGGCTTTGTAAATGAAGAATGAACCAGGATTACTCAAAGATGTGTGAATGGAACAAAACACAACTAATGAAGTAACAACATTATAACATGGCTTAAAAGCTCACAGGAGTCAATTTTGCATGATATAGGACTATTAATTTGCAACTTCTATTTAATGCACTAATGTTACTTTTTGGGCCATATTAACTATGAAACAAAGAATGAACTGGGGGATCTGATCTGTGAAAAATGGCAAATATACTTATTATACTTATTATTTTAAATGGACTGTTGGTAGTATAACTCAGTAACAATATATTTTCTATTTCAATGTTTAACTATTTTCAGACTACATTTTAGGTACAAAACAAAACAGAGAGTATTATTATTATTATTATTTAATAATA
>KN503086.1:5222-20002 GCA_000787155.1 Scartelaos histophorus | reverse complement strand
GCTAAGCTAACACAGGAGGAGGGTTAAGTCCTAACCACAATCTCTAACTCATGACTGGCTGTTAGTTCACAACATCCCCCTGCAAAGCTGCTAAATGAACTTGATAAATTGACCTTTTTCCTTTTGTCTGTTTCTTATCTCAATAACAACCTGGCCGACCTTTTCAGCCACACATCAAACCCCCTAAACTCCTCTTGTCTCCTCTCCGAGTCAATGCACCTCTTCAAAAGAAGCTTTTTGTCCCTCGTGGTTTTCCTTCTGTAGCATTTCTTTTACCACCAAAGTGCACCATGACATATCAGAAAACAAATTCCTCCTCATCTCCGGCGGATGTCAGATGTCTTGTTAGAGCCGGTTGCGGGATTTAAAGTATTTCCGACAAGGATCTCTGCACTGCTAAGGTTATCTCGTATTGTGCGTGTTTGGAAAGAGGAATCGTACAAACCGAGGGCGTGTTTTTCTTTTCTTTTTTAACAACAATTGCTTCATTAATCCATTAGGGTAAGAGTCGTCCTGGGTTCCCCTTTTGTTTGGCGGGTGACATAACCATGGCGTCATTCGTGAGTTACACCCAGTTCCTGTTTTATGTTCACATTGGGATGAGAATGTGGCAGCATCAATCAGCTTTAAAGGGCGACGGAGAGAATGAACTACACGGCCGACTATCTTAATGCCGATCCCCAGTGAAGCGCAACATCTCTCTAATGAATTGATGCCGGTATCATATGACTCACTGCTTGTGTGCGTCTGCAGATCCTAATCTTTTATCTTATATCAAACTGTCTCGTGTGTATTATTTTGTTCTCATCTATATTAGTCATTATACGCACACTTTTCATTGTGGAGGCCTCACCGCAGAAATCAGAAATCACAGGACGAGACACAATCTACGAGAATGGAAAAAGATGAGATTTTTACATTATTTGTACTAAATAAATTATGCAATCCTATTCCCAATTTTGGCCATTTTGTATTTACTTTATTTACAATTTCTGCTGTTTTTTTGAACTACAATTATAAAAAAAAATGTTACTCGATTTTTTTTTTTTTCCAATCGTTTTTATCCAACTCGTTTTTATCCAATCCAAATGTAAAAACATGCACAATCTGGCAATTTTGTCTTGTGACATGAGATCTTGTCCTATTCCTCCCTGTCAGTGGCCAGATTAATTGGTTTGAGCTAAGGATGCATGTTTTTTGATAAATATAAGACATTTTTATACGCAAATACAATCATACTTAGTCATACTGTGTCTGGGGAAGCTGGACTGTTGTAACTCTGCTGCAGCCGTGATGTGACTGGCTCTGGTACACGGTGCACTTCGCCTGGGAGCTCTTTGGCTCTGGATGCTCAATAGTGGAATCTGTTTCCATGTTTCGGGCAGAGCACATCGCTCAAAGTCCAATTTTTTCTTAATAATTTTCATTTCAAACCCTTATCTGAGTGATACGTTTCAATCATGAAGTGGATCTTAACAATTCACCAAAGCATGTTTAGTAATTCCAGGTTTGTGGGTGTGAGTAGGCCTGAAATGAAAAACAACTTCTGGTTCATCATCAGATTTTTTGACATTTGTTTCACTTTCAATTCAATTCAATAATATTTTATTTCATTCATTAAAACAAAACAAGTCAATGCAACATATCTGCACACAGTATTACAGATTTGGTACAATTTTGGTACATTAATGAATAGGCACAGAAAGAAGCAAAAGCTGATAATATGCTCCTTATGAAAGAAGCAAAAGCTGATAATATCTGCTCCTTATCAACTCTTATTCACTTCCAGTGTGTTGTTACATTACACAAAATCCAACATAGATGTGCAGCTTCCTTACAAAAAAACCCCACACAAAATCATCCTGTCACAGCAGTTTTATACTTTCTTAATAATGATCATTTCAAGCTTTTCTTAAACATATAGATGGACTTGGATTCCCTTGATTGAGATGCATCTTTCCTTTGGTTTTGTTCTAAACTCTGGTTTAGAGAATAAATCAGTTCCTTGTAGTTGGTATCTACTTTCTCTCTTTAAAAATCTATTTTGCAGCTTCTCTGGTAAAACTTTTTGATGAGCTTTGTACATGGTTTTAAGAAGGCAATACACCACCAGTTCATTAAATTTCAACGTTTCTAATTTAATAAAAATTGGATTTGTATGAGCTCTATAACTACTTCCATTGATAATTCTAATAGCTTCTGTAAAAGAAAAACTGGTTCAGTGTAGGTTTTGCAAGCACTTCTCTGCGCCTCTGTACCTTTTAATGTCTCTTTATGTTATCCATTGGGTTTGGATAATGTTGGATAATATCTACGGTGAAAACTATGGATCAATAAACAGGAAACGGCTCTTGCTAAAATGCACTTTGTATTAGTTTTGTATTGCTAAGGCTAAAGGCAGTTTGGGACCTTTCAAAGTGGCCAGTACATTGTTCATTATTTCCACACAGTACCGATCCTCTCCAAAACTAACATGGAAATAAGGCTCATGAGTTGGAGCAAAGTGGACTGAGTTGTGTGAATTAGTTTATTTACTCGTGAGCGTAACAGTTTAAGTGGGATGTTTGTGTTTCGCTGAGCAGACTGGACAGCTTGTGTTTTCCACTACAAACACTGGTGGAAACAAAGAGCTTTGGAGCTGGTGAGAGGCTGTGTGCTGGACCCCGGGTGCCTCTCTGTTGATTATCTGTGTTTAAGCAGGCAGAAGGGCCCTCATTAATTTATTACCATTCAAAAGAACGCAACGTCTTCTCTGCTTCCAATTAGGGAGCTTTGGATACTGCAAGAAACAAGGAATCTCCAGCTAGAAACACTTGAATAGAGCTACTCACCAATAGGAGCTGCTACTCACTGCAACTCCTGGTTTGCTTTGAGTTAAATTCAGCCATTGGATAAATTTTGAGTTGTTTTTGCCTAAATGAGCTTCCAGACAGTGGGCTATTATTACTATGCCAAAACTGTTTCTTAGAGCACCATTGTGTAACTTTTCTGGTGGAGATTTTATTGCTTTGTGTGCAATGTTTCCCAATATGGTATTAAGCCATTCTATCTGCATGAAGTTACAGGTCAGATCTGTGGGGAGGCAGTGTTTTGAATACTTGGAATAGTTTTACATTGAGTTCCATTTAAATTATAGACTAAAAATGTAACCTATTAAAACAGATTTATGTTTGTTTTACTGTTTGTAATGCAGATCACTAACAGGACGAAGAGAAATCACACACACACACACACACACGCACACACACACACACACACACATACACACACACACACACACACACACAATCAACAATTATTCTGTTGAGTTTGAAGCCTAAATTACATGATAATACCATGATGTATTCCTTTTTGAGTCTAAAAACATAACTCTATTCCAAATACCACCAAATGAAAAAGTAACCGAATACAGAACCAGAATACAGTATTTTTGGTACAGGTATTCAGTTACTTCTCATCACTGGTGACAGTACAGTGCCAATCATGTATTTCCCTTCATGAATGTCGTTAATGTTGCTTTCCTAATCTCTGTGTGCATCCTATACATTTAAAACTTGCAGCACAGTAAGCAGAGGAAACCTGCTTGAATACACAATCTGTGCCTTATCTCCAGTCCACAGTGTGTTCTGGGTCCAGTCGCCGCTCGCCCTGAGATATCAGCTCTTACATCGCTGCTGACATTTGGAGAAATGGGCTGGTGCCAGGGCAGAGGCTGTGCTGTGATCTATAGCCGATAAAAACATGTGACAAAAGCCTCAGGTTCTTGTTCTGGTCTCTCTGTATTCCATCTGGCTTTGTAATATTTTCCCACTTCTTTTCTTGTGTTGCTTTAGTTGTACACTGCAGGAATCCTTTGAAGGTGCTACGCTTAGACTTTGCCTTTGTGTAGAAGAATGACTCTCTGTCTGGGATAGGTTAGTCTGACGGTGTGGAGGGGGATGGGTGCTCCACGGATGGATGGGTGACACTCACACCCTTGGGTGAGGCTAGTGTTACTACACAGGTCAGAGAGCGCCCCCTGCTGCTGGCCAGATAAGGAGCTTTGACATTAGTGTGACACGAGCCCATCCATGTCCATCCGCTATGACCAGAGTGATAAGGACCTCAGTAAGTGTGGATTCTGCCGCCACTGAAATGAAATCCCCCTCAGCATCAGATGTAGTTGCACCATTAAATATTGTTTTAGAAAAAGGAGCGAATGCTATTTGCTCTTAAATCAGCCTTGTGAGTGTGACAGCTGTGCCGGGCCACTGCCTCCTAAATTCCTCTGCACTTCTCGCTGTCTCGCAAACAAAGCTGACAGTGTTGTTTCGTATTCATGAAAGCATCTAATTCAGTCAATATATGGCATAAAGGATGTAATAATCTGTGAATATTTACACTCAGACCTCACGTAGCTGAGTGTAAATGTCCACAGTGTTTTTATTAAAAGCTTATGTTACCAGCACTGATTCCTGTGAGCGTTTAGCCAGGTTATAATGTTGGCACCGTTAATTTAATCGATCCATGGTTGGTCCCTGATCAAAAACACACCTGGAGTTAAGTTTTGGTCCATTCACACATGTTTGAATAATCCCGCGTTATTGGGTTGTCTACATTTCCAAACCTCAAAATGCTCTGTTCCACTTTGTGATGTCATGTAGAGGTAGTTTTCAAGCTGCTTTTTACCTTTTATTTCACGGCTCATAAATTCTTCTTTGCCTCCTGTAGTAGCGCCTTGATTTTCCATGATTTCCATATCCAAAAGAGAGAGTTCTGTTTTTGTTTCTGTCAAAATCATCGTACAACACGAATTCAAGACTCTGGGTTGAACTTCAAAACAATCGGCCACGAAAAGATACTTAGAAAGATCTGCTCGCAAAAAATTGTAGAAGACATCATCATTAATAAAGAAAACGTGGGTCCTACGGCAAGTGACATGGTTCTATGTGAGTTGGAAAACACCATTTCTACTGCCACTCAGACTGTAAATGTGACGATGATTTCGACAGAAACTCTCTCTTTTGGATATGGAAATCATGGAGAATCAAGACGCTACTACGGGAGGCAAAGAAGAACTTATGAGCTGTGAAAGTTTAGAGAAAGAGCCTCAAAAACTAAAATTTTATACATTTTATATGTATATAAGTTTTATACTTTTATAAGGCTTGATCTGGTCTTTGGTGTAGCTACTGGTCACAAAGATCAAGTAGTTTAATATGTCCGGAAATTCTACTTCTGCCATGAATCTATTGAATCCGAGTAGAAATTGGTGCTCGCATTGTATGGATCGATATTAGAGATCGATTTGAGCTTTTCCGGGTAGTTTTTTTCACTCATTTGAGGCTAAAGATTTAATATATTTGGGGAGAGATGGAACACACTCGTTCTGTTTAGCTCCATGTTTGATCTGGCGTGCCCGGTGTCATGGTGGTGTAGGAGGTAGTTGCTATGGAGTCATGTGACGGTGCAAAGCCTCGTTATGCAGAGTTTGTGTGTTAAATGTGTGTGAATGAACCAATACATAAGTACATAAGGTATATTTTTGATGAAGAAAAAACATAACATGAATTTTTTGACCCATTACAAAGATATGGTCCCTTTTGGATAACTGATTTATTGTGCAGTTGTCGTGCAGATAATCATGGTGTTGATTAAATGCAAAACAACATGTATGTAGCAGAATGCCACATTTATTGAAGTTTTGCAACCACTTTTAGTTTTGCAATATACTCGTATGTATCTAATGAACTGCAGCCTTTACAGTTTGATAGTTGTGATTCTAATTGTGTCATATATTTAGCAGCTCAGCATAAAGATATCCAAGTGCAATGTTATTTGTAATTTAAGATGATGTTTTAACCATCACCTGAAGCTCTTTCCAGAGAAACTGAACACTGCAGTGGTTTCCTGTTTTTTGCAGGACTATATTATCTCTACCACACGACCAGTGACCACACAAAGGAAGGCTCATTGTCCAGTGTTGGCCGTGGTGTTTACGCTGTGGTCCAGGCTGTGGTCTGTGCCTCTGTTGTCACACTGACACACTGACACACTTACAAAGGCCCTGCTTTTAATGAGCTGCATCACAATGAGAGCACAACAATAGCTTTAGAAAAACACAATCAAATCAATGCCTCATCACTGTGGGGCTGCCTTTGTTGATGCTCCAGTGTTAATGTAATTTAATTGGATTGTAAAGTCTATTTAAATCCCTAATAGTTTACCATTTTCAGAGCAGGAGTTAAAGGTGCTGTACCGTACTTTTACTGCATTAAGAACGTGAAAAACAGAATTAGTTCTTGTTAAATGCTTCACAGTGGTCGACGGTTTTTCCACACTTAAAGGTGCACTGTGGACATTTTCTGGCAGATGATCTGTCACTAACTTGTTTCCATGGAGATATTATTGCTTTGCCTGACAGTATTAAACTCAGCCATGCTGAATTTATTCACTTGCATGTTTTACTGCTCAAAAATACTACGAAAAACATTCATTCTTACAACAAGTGAACTCAACTCTGCACAGACCTGATCTGTCACCTGGCCTGGAGACACTGCAGACTTCTTGGAAGTAGAATAGATAGATAGAAGTTTAATTCCAAGCTGTGGGACATTCTCAACAAAGCAGGTGGTGTAGCCTCTACTGTTATACCTTATCATGCTTATTCACTGCAATAAGTTTATTATTGCTTTTCAGATCTTAGAGAGGCCAGACTTGAATTTTGTAGTCACAGCAATGCTAACGGTGCAATTCCTGATTCTCACACAATAAAAACACTTTATAATTAAATGCAGACAATTCACCCAGATTGAATATTTACCCCAAGAGTTGCTTGTGTTCTGGAGCGTGACACATTTTGCTCAATGGAGAAAAAACTGAATCCAGTCCCTTTCATTGTTTTACCGTCATTCTGGGATGTTTACTTGGGATGTGTTTGTAAATGTTCACATAAAGTGCTGGATGGAGATGCAGAGAAAGTGCTGATAGCACAGGATCACAGCAGGAGGCCTGAGCTCTGGGTGCATTCTCCCCTCAGCTCTACAGTGAGCCCCACACCTCCCACACAGCCTCACACTGACACTCAGGAGGGCCACCTGCCATATGCAGCTCAGGCACCACAGTTTAGCTGTTTTACTGTTACTGCTCAGGAAAATGTGCTGCTACTCACAAGGAGGACGGATGTGGATTTTTATTAAGTCAAAATCCAGAAACATACTTATTCTTTACTAACTTTTTAGAGAATAACAAGTGTGATATAGCAGCAGTGGGACGTTCTTCCAATGATGGAAAACCTCTAAATAATATCGACGGTGAGGGATATGGCAACAAATGAATATGAATATATGAATATGAATATGAATATGAATATACAAATTAGATTTCACAATTCATATATTCTTTGCATTTTATATTTCTAGTTACTATTTAGAGGTAAATGCAATAATCTGCTTCTTTTGGAAGTTCATGTTTCACTGTTAAGTCCAGTTATCATTCACTCAGAGCTTTACAGAGGCTAAATAACATGGGATCTGCATGGGACAAAACGGCTCCATTATGACCAAGATATCAGTTTGTCACAGGGATAAAATCACAATTACATTTTTATCACCATCTTGCCTAACCCTGACTGTATTGGACTGTATTATATTTTACTCTTTTCCACATCAGTATAAGTATATTTATAGTGAAACTACTGGAGCAGCCAGCTTCATTTATTTATTAGTGGGTCATATTTCACCAATTTATGTAAAATGAAGTCAAGTATGAGAGCTTGTGAAACTTCATACGGTCCCAAGGTCAACTGCTCATTAATTCAGCCTTTGGACTCCGAATCGTCTAAATTGAAATGACTGGGAGACAGAAGAGGAGTGTATTACCACACACTTGAATATGAAGAGCCTGATCTTACCCAGTGACTCTTCTCGAGTGCCTTCTCCCTCCACAGTACAAGTGTTTGAGGACGACCCTGTCCGTCAGCCCGCCTGTGCTCTGGGCTTGTGAGAGCAGTGCAGTGTGGGTAATGTCCTGGGAGTGCCAAATGTCAGTCCATTAGTGTCAACGGCGCGTCACCACCCCAGAGTGTCATCAATCGTGCCATTTTCTCTCTTACACTTGTCTACTGTGAAAGGGGCGGGGCTTCTGTCATCTCACAAAACCCAACACCAAAGTCTCCTGCAAATACCACGGCTGTAGAGTGTGATTTACATGCACTGTAGACAGCCACATAAAAGGGCAGGGGAATGTCTTAAAAACAGCATATTATTTTGTGGAGACGAGACAAGCAAAGTGAACTTGATTCGTGTTTTCCTCACAGCTGTCGGTGCCTAAGGGAGGACCAATCAATAAGGGGATGTCTGTTTTTAGACAGTGCATTTGAATGGAATTAATCAATAGTGGAATATGTTTCAAAACACAAAGGGAGTTGCGGGACGGGGTCAGCGCCATCCTTTTACCTGGGGGCTCCTATTCATCAGGGGAACGGCAATTGTGTTTGGGAGTTTATACGCGGTCCACAGGGGGAGGTTATGCAAGTACACGCGATGCTGTTTGCACACTGAGACGGCGTAGCTCTGGGGAAGGTTGTATTTCAGGAAACACGCGGAGGACTGGAATATCCTGGTTGCTTGGGGAAAATGTATCCCTGCTTCTATTTTTTATTTTGTAAAAGAATGAGTTTGGCAGGCGCATTATTGAGGGGAGATTCTGTATCCTCTGGCTCTGTCTCTTTGTCGACACAGGAGCAGTGATAGCCCAGGGTGAATGCAGCAAACACAGCACTCTTCTTCTGTCAAAACAGCTCAAATGGGCCCCAAACTGGCAAGATAGAAATGGTTTAGTACAGTATTTTAATGTAATATTTATGTTGATTTACTTTTGTAATCTGAACGCTGCAGTGTATTACTTTTGTCTCCAGGGAGATCATTGCTAGTGCGTAATTTTCTTTTGTATTGAACTGTAATTTGCCACCAAGCCAAATTACAGGTCAAATCTGTGGAGAATCGTCCGTGCTCATAGTAACAATGCATTTTTTTAAGGTATTTTAGGCCCTAAAACACCTGTAATTGTAATAAGTGCAAGATAGTGAAGTTCAGAGTACTGTGGAACATTTTTGACAGTACAATAATATTTCCCAGTATGTGGTTTAAGTACAACAAGCGAAATTGAGCTTGTGAACCCCTTTTTCTTCCCTGTTGTGTGATGGATTGAATGATTGACACTATTACCCATGTTGGTAGAAAATAGCCCTGTCACTTACATTACAGTACTAGCGGGTAAAACAACAAAAATAGATAAACAAAAAAGTTAGACCGCCAGGTTTTGTTCAACGGAAAACCAACATACAGACACAGAAATACACAATGATACAATACTGAATTTAAAACATCGAAGAAGAGTAATTCACCCATTAACCTCGTCTGTGTGATCCCTCAGTCGTTCAGGTATGATCCACAGAAAATAAAAATTTCACTTCTGTCACCCGGACAAAAGTGAAGACATGTTTTTCTGCTCATTCAAGCGGCTTCTTCGCTTCATTACCCAATTACTTTTCTTCAACAAGCCAACTTCCCATCCGTATGTGTGTTGTGTAAGGAAAGTAGCAAGTAACATTTCTGCTTTTGGGTTTTCATTGTCAGAAAATGCTTGTCTTGATGGATTCACCTGCTTGTTTCTGTGGAGGTACCTAAATATAATCCACCTAAAAATGTACTTATCACTTCAGCACAGTCTAAAAGTGACCATATATTGACCATTTTAACTGTAAATGTCCCTGGCTTTTTGATCCCGGTGTTGTTTCTTAACAGTTGTACTGAACTCACTCTTAAATGGTAAAAGTATTTATATGTTTGCAGCCACAGTGAGGGGTGGGCAATATGCAGTTGAAAAAGTACTACATTTTGTTAAGTAAAAATACAGATATGAGACCAAAAAATACTCAACTCAAACTAAAAATGTCTACTTAGTAAAAGTATTTCAGTACTTGGAGGGTAAAAAGTAAAAATATTTCATGCAGACTTACAGTTGTTACGGCCCCAGGCCTTCAGTTTGTATTTTTGTGTGTTTTGCTGCCATTTTGTTCCTGCTGCTCGAGCCCTGGTCCCTGATTGGTGGAGCACCTCTTCACCTGGCCCCGCCTCCAGCCTCCTCCCCCTATTTAAGAAGATCACAGCTCCTGTTCAGGGCTGTGGTCTTTGTGGACAGTGCCAATGTGTCTCCTGTGTGTGTTCTTGTCACTTTGTGTGCTAGTTTGTGACTTCTGTGTATTGAGACACTCAGTTTTGTTTAGTCTGTTCTGTTTTGTGCCTTTTGATTTGGTCACTCGATTCTGTTTGTGTGTTTGTGGTTTTCTTTGGGACATTCGTGGTTTTGGTTTATTTTTGTGTCCCTTAGTTAATCACTCGTTTGTGAACCCACGTGACCCGTTTTAGCACAAAACTTGTTTTATGTTAAGCCTGTTGTTTTGTTTCTTAACTTGGTTTAGTTTATGTCCATATTTTACCATGTTTTGTTAAGTTAAACCTTTTACACACCTGTTAATTAAACCTTACTTATTTATTCTATTTTCCACCTTGGTGTTTTTTTGTTACTTCCCACACCTGAGCCGAGCTGGGTCGTAACACAGTAATATGCAAAAAATATTATCACTGTTTTCTTGGAGCTAGATCATGATCTTAGCTATATCACAATTCTAATAAAGTCTAACTATATCTAAATAAAGTTGCTTACTCTGAATCTTACAGACGCCCATCCTCAGCCACAACAGCGATTTCCATACAATAGCGTAGCTGGGATTGTGCCCTAATGAATACATTTACTGTACAATTATTGAATTAGCTCCTTGCACATCTACAGTTTGACCCAGCACGTACGCTACATGCTCCAGACTGAAGCTCCCTCAGCTGCTCTCCTCTTGTACCAACACTGGCACAAAATTACACGCGTGAAACAAAGCACGAGGAGCTCCGAGTGCCAGATGTTCACTGGCGCTTTAACAGGTTGCCCCTCTGCTGCTGGGGACCAATTAGCATTTGTCATGACCAACTTCCACTCCACCACTTATCTGCGTGTTTTGAACCTGGACTTCTTAATTTCCCACAATACGGTTCATATTTTATTACACCCACTAATTGTCTGTCCATACAGCCGGCCGTGCTCGCTCCCCCGTCTGAGAGTTGTAGTCCAAATCACAGCGGAACAGACTCTCGGCTCCCAAACAGTTGCGCCGATCTAATTATAAAACGCTAGGTAAATGTTGAGCAGATGCCCTCGGCCCCCTCTCTGTCTGCCGTTGTGGGAAGCATTTGGTATGGTTCTGGTGTTATAGTGGATCCACATGGAGAGCTTGTCTTTGCCAAGTGCCTGCCGAGATATAAATGACCCCAGTTGCTTTCTCGAATCTAGACGAGTGTTTGTATAGCAGACAAAGGAAGGAAGATTTCTGTGCTATGTGTGTGTATGTGTGTTTGTGTGTGTATGGGTAGCCTCTCCTCATGAACACACTGTTTTTAGGATAAAGAAATACTAATTTGTAAGCTTTAATGTTGCTGAAATTTTATTTGCTAAACCATACATCTGGTTCTAACAGAAGGAGCGAGGCCAACAGACAGTAGGGGGTGAAGGAGGAATTGGAGGTTAATGATGAAACCTTTGGACCATTTAAACTACAATAACCATGGGAGACCATTCGCATCAGCAGTTCAGAAGGCACACTGTTGTTACTTTAGGGTTAGGGAATCAGTCATCCTTTGCACAACTTTACAAAGGCGTGTGGGTCTAGATCTTTATCCTGTCTCAATTTCCAATGGTCATGATAAAACAAGAATGAACCACTAAACTCTGAATGATAAAAGAATGTTGCTGTCTTTCTCTTTTGGGAGACACATGCTACAAAATTAGCAGCTATAATTGTAAAGACGGTTGTTTGATGCAACTTTGTATTGATTCCAGACCCACTTGGACTAGGAAAGTAAAAGGCAGTGACTAACCAGGCTCAGTCCTCACTATAATTATTGCACTCTGCTTATAGATTCCTGGACAAAACACCTGAGACAAATGCGTGTTTGCACTGTGTCTTTACTGGTGATTGCAGAAGCCAAATCCACAGAACGCCACCCTCCATCACTTTGTCCCAACGCAGCTTTGCTAAAGTCGGACAACGGGCCTTCTAATACTGAAAAATATGATATATCTTTAGAAAAAAGAAAATTCCTTTTAGTCTACTACCAGATTTAATACAAAATTTAGCGCAAGTTAACCTAAATATAGTGCAAATTAATCTAAAGAGCAAGCCTGATTAATGAGACAGTTTTTGACCGTTTTGTGCTCTTATTACCTGACCCTCGCCCTTCCTCCATCCCTGATATATTTTAATGTGTACTACTTTATGTGAAAAAAGGTTGGAGACTTCTGCTCTAAGTCATTGTATTCCTTTTTCCAGTTAAACTTTACTTTAAGGCAAGTATTATTGTTGTGTCTTCTGTGTTTTCCTTGATGCTTCCCTCTGTGGGGCGCTGGAGCAGAGCACCTGTCACTTGTGTCTAGCCCCTCCTGTCCTGACCTGGTACACACCTGTCGAGATGCCAGAACACATTACACCGGCCGTATACTGCCTCCTGCACACCTCCTGCACATGTTACCACTGGAGTCCTATCAATGATTCCAATAGTACATCTTGTTTGCTGCTTGTTAAACAATAGTGACTTGATGCTCATGTGGTACAGTATCTGTTTGCGTAAACCCTCTTCTGAATATTAATGAGTGAGCCTGATTGCTGTTGTGCTCTTCAGATTCTCTCAGGAGTAAGTGTGAATAATCCTTTATTAGAAACATTATTCACAGCAGAGATGCTCTTGTGAAGCAGTCCTGTTGTCACATTACTACATAAACAGTGGGCATTACCTCCCCAAAAGGTTACGTAGGGCATCTTTAAGTTGATAACCCTGAATCATTCTCAATAATCTTGCAGTCTATTATAAATTCAATCTTTGTTGCTGCTTTATTAAAGCTGTAAATAGTGTAGTTATGATTATAAAGTGTTGCCATGTTTCTTTCTCTGCAGTCATCATGAAAAGATACATTTCCAATTTACAATGGAACCCTAATAGAAATGTAACCCGCACGTTTCAGTTTGTATTTTGCCTGAGGCTGCAGTTTCTTTTATGAGGCAAATAAAGACCTTGGTTTTTTTACAAATGTCTGCTGTTGCAAAGGGCTTGACATGAGAGCGGCGAAATGCCTTGTCTACTAACACCAAGCAAGTCTGGTCAATTCTGCCAATGTCAAAGAGAACAAAAGAAGTGGATTACTGATGCTAGCCCGGGGCGTGGTGCGCTGAACCCCGAATGCAGCTTCCTGTGCAACCAACTCATCTTTGAATCTTAATTTATCCATGGAAATGTTTCTGCAAAGCCAAAGAGCAGCGTATGTCTGGGAGCTATAGTCTATTGGATGGCGTGTCATGCTTATAAAACCCAGGAGTCTCAGGTGCCTTGTGAATAAATCTTGGGTTATTGACTCCGGAGCAGACGCCTGTACTCAGTCAGCACCTCGGGGATCACCGCTGCACGCTGCATATTGCCACCTCTTTGATTTGTTAAAGGGTCATTTGAAGAAGTCACACTGTAATACTAATGGTCAGTCAGTGGTCACGCCCCTGAGACAATAGTAGAATGAAATAGTTTAACTTTTTGTGTAGTTTACATATTTGCATATTTAGTAACTTCTTCCCATACAGTCACAGATTGGCTTTAGATGCCATGAAATAAATGCCTCTGGGAAAGAAATGAGGTATTATCAGATGTGGATAGTACTCAGTTACTGTAAAAAGGGCATTTAAGACTCTTAAATATAACTTAAGGTGCACTATGTAACTAAAATATTCCATAGTATCAATCTCCATGGAGATTTTCAAGCCAAAATACAGGTTAGGTTTGGGGAGGTGACTTCACTCACAGTAAGAATCAATGTTATTGTTATAATGTTATGTTATATATGATATTTTTGAGCAGTAAATAACTCCTGTAGTTGAATAAATGCAAGACAGATTAGTTTAATCTCATACTGTGGACAATTTAAACCAAAGCACTAACATCTCCAGAGACGGACACGTTGTAGACCCTCTCCACAAAGTTACACAGTGTAGCTATAAATTTAACTTAAATTGAAGTAATATATTTTACATATAATATTTAATAGTGTTCTTATTTCAGTCTTACTCCTGTGGTGGTTTTTGTGTTTTCTTGTACTGCTGCTTATATGATTTGTTGCCCCTTTTTTGTGGTCTAAAATATCAGGTTCAGTGTATTATTTAAAAAGAAAAAAGTATCCTTCCATTTACATTAACTTCAAATTATATATCGTATGTAATTACTTGGACCCAGGACCCTTTCTTCTTACTTCCAGAAGAGTAATACTATTTTTTGGCTACTTCACCTCGTATAATTAACCCTGAACATTCACCTAAGTATTTGTGAGCTAAAGGACAAAGAGGTACAGAACGTCTGAAGTTAAAGGACTTGGTCCAATTAAGCTCACCGTTCCCAATGAGACAGTGATGAAGCTGCTGATGATAATCTTATCCTTGTACTGGGCCCCGGCACAATGGATGATTAAGGGAGGGACATTATCTCGTAGGATTGATCACTGGTGTAATCAGTCCACACAGGGGTCCCACTGAGCACTTAGCCACCGTCAGAGGGGTTAGGGGGAGTCTATGGTCTGGACTGGCTAGACACAAATGCTCTTCATGTTCATGGTAAACAAAAGGAAGTAGGGGGAAATTGGTGCTATTGCAAAGCTTC
>JACN01109617.1:0-14559 GCA_000787155.1 Scartelaos histophorus | reverse complement strand
TGTTAATTGTTAAATATAAATATAAATAATAATTTAAAATGTTTGGGGGGAAACTAAATATTTAGCCAATATTCAAATTCAAAATCTACCAAAATAAAAGCTGTTGTTTGAAGCTAAATGTCACAAAAATGTTGTTTTTTTCAGTATGAGCTGCTTTACAAACAGCGCCCCATAATAAAGTGGTAATTTTTATGGTTTTGGTTAAAAGTTAACACCTATTTTTTACTTTTAGTTAAGTAGAGATAGTCAATTCCAAGTTGCTTAACAATTCTCGTGAAAGTGTGTGGAGTTTTTAAAAAAATAGTGTATTAGCACAGGACATCACAAGGTGGAATACAGTGTTTTCTATTTGAGAGAAGAAATCAGCTTAAATCTGCAGGGTTTGTGTGTTTAACATGTATGAGTGAAACAAAACACAACTCCAGGTCTGTTTGTGATGAGGAAACATAGATCATTATAACATTGATCAGTAAAAAGTGTAATATGAGCCCTTTAGAATCTCAATTTTTCTTATGTAATATTCAAAATGTTCTGAGACGGTGAATTTAAGAGTTTCATTATCCGTAAGCTCTCCTCTCTCATTCTTCATCGCCATAAAAAAAGCATTTGACAGACCCTCCAGAAAAGCTCCACAATGCAGCTTTACGTCGATATAGTAATTATCGAGGATCCTGCTGCAGCCACGCCCATGGACGCAGACTGGGAAACGGCCTGAACGGAAAGCAGACTCTTATCCGCTGTCCATACACATTAAATACACAATAAATCGCATTTATTACAGATAGCTCTAAATGACTTCCCCTCCCTTACTCCTCCCTCAGCACTTTGCACAACATGCCATTGTATTGAGCTAGCGCCTCTTGATGGGTTGGAGGAATTCGCCGCGGTCGCCTCTACACTTTGTAACCTTGAAACGTACTTACGGCGTGATGAATGTTGCGAGTGTGGGACCACGTATTGGGTCATTCATATTATCATAGCACATATTTATATAGAAACACGGGGCGGGGGAAGACTTATCATCGGCATAACTGCGCAGACGTTTCATTAAAAGCTAATACGGAAAGTCCCAAGGCTTCTTCTTTGCAGCGTGTGTTACTTCATTTACTTGTGCAGATGTGAAATATAAGAGAGCAAAGGATGATGAAAGCTGATTGTGTATTCAAACCATATGTGGTGCCGTGCGCTTTAATCACTAACAATAGAGTGTGATAAAAGCAATAAAAGTGAAGAAAAATGCATAGAGTCGAAGATAAAAAATATTCAAGGGGCTATAATGTGCTACTTTCTGATATATGCTGTTCATGCTCACGAAAATTATACCTGGAGTCCTCTTATTTCATGCACACATATTTAAAGCACAAACCCTGCATGTTTACACTGCAAGACAACGCTCTGTTCCACCTTGTGATGTCATATACCGTATTTTTCGGACTATAAGGCGCATCTAAACATGAATTTTTCGGACTATAAGGCGCATCTAAATCATGACATTTCCTTCAAAAATCAGCAGTGGCCTTATAATCCAGTGGCCTTATGTGTGACCTTTGGTTGTGTTTAACCTCCGACCGATTTGATGTTGTCCACATTAGTCTAATAACGTATTAGTGGGCGAGTCAGGAGGAGTAATATGTTGGCCACATATAGGGCGACTGTGCAACATACCGGTAGTTCTGCCGTGTGCTGTACAAGGACCCAAAATGCACCTGTTAAGAGACATGCACCATGCAGATTTCAGGTTTTGTATTTTTGTGTTAAAACTGAACAATGTTTAGAGGGATCCGGGCATGTTTGATGCCCAAATCATCAACTGTTAAACTTGTATTTTTGTGTTAGCTACAACTGAGAGTTATTGTAAATGACCTGAATAAAGTTCCATTTATCCGACACACGTTTTGTTTCTCTTATTGTGCCTTATAATCTGATGCTCCTTATGTGTGGACAATGACACAACTGACATATTATTTGATACTGCGCCTTATAATCCGGTGCACTTTATAGCCCGAAAAATACGGTAATACAGGAAGTGCTACAATGTGCATATCTACCACAGAATTATAAGAAAATCTGGAAGATGAATCCAAGATGGCGGCGTATTGTTTTCAATGGGACGTGACCACAAAAAAGATTTTCGGCCCAAGGTGACGTCAGAAAAGTCCAGTCATGCCTGTTGTTGCGCTACAAGAGCATGAGTAGAGCCAATGCGGGTTCATATTGTAAAAATACAGAAGAGTCCCTATAAAATCTGTTCCTTTTGAGAGCTGTGGATGCCCTGTCAGCCGAACACAGGCAGTTTGATTTCAGAAAAAATGCATTATGTTCTATGGGAGAATTCTTTCTTGGGTGGAGTTGCAGTACCTGGAGCCGCCACTAGTCAATCTGTGGTCACGGATAGAGGGAGCGTTCTTATAATAGATCCATAGTTTCCAGAAAGCCAATTTGCCCTGGAATAGCGAAACTGGTAAAATAAAAGGTCACTGTTAACATGAAAATGCTGTTCCACCTTGTGACGATTTAACATTTCAACAAAACACAACTCGGGGCATTTTGGTAAGAAAATACTATAACATAGATGAGAAAACAGTGTAATCTGGGCCCTTTAATGTGCATTACTTGTCACGGTCTAGTATAAACCTATTAACCTCCAACTAGAGTCAGTCAAATCACATGTTTTATTTTTAATTCTTTTTTCAGCGTGCTTCAAGGCCGTCTTTTGAGCTTTATCACGCCCTTAATTCTATCCCTCAATATTGCATTACATGGCTTTATCACAGCCAAAGGCCTTCACCCGGGTCAGATATTTAAGTTCAATCAAATCACTTCTTGGAAAACATGTTTGAATGGACTTTCAGAGGCTTTCCAAAGGGCTAGGGGCCAAATAGGCGGACTTCAAGGCTTCTATCTTGAATGTTCCCGCACGAGTCTGGCCTGCACGTGACCAGAGCGATCAAAAGAACTATTAGCCAAATGCAATTAATATAAACAGGTTAGCAACATTTCTGGTGCACATTTTGGACTTTTTTCATTGGCATTTTACAGTTTACATCTTAAAATTATGTATGCAGAATTGCGTTGTCGCTTTATTCAAATTATAATCTTGATTTCTCTGTGAAATTTGTTCCGATTTATGTATTTATTAAAAGTACTGGTACTTCAAATGAGTATCTTGTTTCAGTACTAGTTTTAGTATTGATTTGTGTCTAATTTTCAGTATTTTCAAGTCTGATTTTTTAGTATATAAAGAATAACAGAGTTGTTGATGAAGTGATGAATAAAGCAGATAAATGAGGCTAATATCAATAGCTGACAATAGCAATACAATGGGAAGTATCTGAAAGGAAAGCAGTCCAGTCCCGGTCTAGGCTAGTCCCGGTCTAGCCTGGTCCCGGTCTACGCTAGTCCAGGTCTACGCTAGTCCAGGTCTAGTCTAGTCCAGATGTAGTCTAGTCCAGGTCTAGTCTAGTGCCGGTCTAGTCTAGTCTAGTCCCGGTCTAGTCTAGTCCCGGTCTACTCTAGTCCCGGTCTATTCTAGTCCCGGTCTACGCAAGTCCAGATGTAGTCTAGTCCAGGTCTAGTCTAGTGCCGGTCTAGTCTAGTCTAGTCCCGGTCTAGTCTAGTCCCGGTCTACTCTAGTCCCGGTCTATTCTAGTCCCGGTCTACGCAAGTCCAGATGTAGTCTAGTCCAGGTCTAGTCTAGTCTAGTCCAGGTCTAGTCCCGGTCTAGTCTGGTCCCGGTCTACTCTGGTCCCGGTCTACTCTAGTCCAGGTCTAGTCTAGTCCTGGTCTGGACTAGTCCAAGTCCCAGTTGAGTCGCGGTTCATCAAAGCTTCTTGTCCCCTCTGGAGTGTGGCCTCCACGTGATCCTGGTCCAGCTGTTCAAAGGAGCCTTCAGAAGAGCATTAGCTAAATCCGCTTTAATATCCACAGCCGTGTCATCTTTATTTACCGCTCTGACTTGCAGGGCGGCGCTGTCAGAGCCGGTGGTCCCTGAAGGCATCACGGTCCTGACACGGGACGCACAAGGTGACTCCTCGGATCAGGACCTGTCATCTCTGTCCCCGTCATGATTTGTTTGACTATTACATGTTTTAATAACGAAAGTAGTCGCTTTTCCTTTGATTATAAAACGTAATTGTAAGTTTTAGTCATTTTATCATTATCATAACAGCATTTTTTTGTTCACTTTTTTGCAATTTTCCATTATATTGTCAGATAATATGAATCCATCTATTCATCTAGTCTAAGTTTTATCCTCACGAAGTGTGCCATTTGAATGCTAGTTGCTGTTAGACATTATTAGATTATGGAAAATTGTGAAAAGTGCTTATAAACTCATTGTGGTGAGTTATTAGGAAGTGTGTCATTTGAATGCTAGTTGCGGTTAGACATTAGATTATGGAAACTCATTGTGGTGAATTATTAGGAAGTGTGCCATTTGAATGCTAGTTGCTGTTAGACATTAGATTATGGAAAATTGTGAAAAGTGCTTAGAAACTCATTGTGGTGAGTTATTAGGAAGTGTGCCATTTGAATGCTAGTTGCTGTTAGACATTAGATTATGGAAAATTGTGAAAAGTGCTTAGAAACTCATTGTGGTGAGTTACTAGGAAGTGTGCCATTTGAATGCTAGTTGCTGTTAACATTGGAAAATTGTGTGAAAAGTGCTTATAAACTCATTGTGGTGAGTTGTTAGGAAGTGTGCCATTTGAATGCTAGTTGCTGTTAACATTATGGAAAATTGTGAAAAGTGCTTATAAACTCATTGTGGTGAGTTGTTAGGAAGTGTGCCATTTGAATGCTAGTTGCTGTTAACATTATGGAAAATTGTGAAAAGTGCTTATAAACTCATTGTGGTGAGTTGTTAGGAAGTGTGCCATTTGAATGCTAGTTGCTGTTAACATTATGGAAAATTGTGAAAAGTGCTTATAAACTCATTGTGGTGAGTTGTTAGGAAGTGTGCCATTTGAATGCTAGTTGCTGTTAACATTATGGAAAATTGTGAAAAGTGCTTATAAACTCATTGTGGTGAGTTGTTAGGAAGTGTGCCATTTGAATGCTAGTTGCTGTAAGACATTATTAGATTATGGAAAATTGTGAAAAGTGCTTATAAACTCATTGTGGTGAGTTATTAGGAGTGCATAAGGTGCCATGATTCAGATGTAGCGTGTCGTCTCATGTTTTGGTGATTTGTACATTGACTTCTATTGTTTGTATTCTGCTATATTCATTGTCCAAACTTCCCAAACCCTCCTCTCCTCCTGCTGCACCTCCCTCATACCCACCCCATCCATCTGTCTGAGCAGTGGGGCACGGCGACTGCAAGCGGCGCACTTTTCTTCTTTCTTTTCGTTCGCCCATGCTCTGGCACAATGTTCTATATGCACAATTAAGATTTCTGTTTGAGCGACTCTCCGCGATCAACACGCAAGATCAATTATTTTACACTTTCTCCGTGTCAGCAGGATTCTTGGCTCACACTTTAATACACTTTGAAACGCGCTTCTTTTACAACTACTTTGAAGAAATGCAACATGACAGCCTTCTGTTAGTTATCACCAAACACAGGTCTGTGATGTCGCCTGAAGATACAATCTGCAAATCCGACTTTGTTCTTTGCATAGTGTAGCTTTGGTTTAATTGCAGGGTTTTCAGATGACATCACAACATCCCACAGTCCAATACCATTTAATACAGATGCACAGAATACAGATCTGAATGGAGAAAATGCTTGAACTCCTACATCTGACTATATGAACATGCGAGGATTAAATGGACAATGAACGGTAATACTGAAACCAAACTATAAAGCAGAATTAACCTCAAAAAACAACTTTAAACATATAATATTGTAAAAAAAAAAACAAACAGCAATAGCAGAATTCACTTAGTTTGTACCTATAATAAATCATAGAAGTTCCTAATTCAACCTTCTACAGCTCAAATCTTATTGTAGAACAGAAAAATGGGCAAAGTTTTCCCAGTAGTACCACAATATACACTAACCTCCCAAAATTATTGTTCCATCTGTCATGTATTCTGACAAATGATATAGTATTTTTATTTTAGGAGATACACTGTATATACGTCCCTATACAATGTAAAAAATGTTATGTTAGCTATTATTGCATGTTATATCTGCAATAAAAATGTACTTTTTATGAAAGCGTTTCATTAATTCCTTTATTTCATTCATAAAGTATAAAAAGACATCGACTGTGTCACGTCAAACATACGAGACATGAATGAAAAAGAGCAAAAAGAAGAATAATCTTATGTTATCTGCCTCCTCTTCCTTTTTCCAGACAATACATCAACACAGATAAATACTTCAAAACATTTCAAATCTGTACATTTCATTTCAGTCACAATTATGAATCAATTGCAAAAAGAGATCATCACTTTCATGCTCAACTCAACTTAGATTTCTTTTTATACATACACATTGCACAGGATTTTATGCATCTTTTAAATGCCTTTACTTGATCCTTTTTCTTCTTTCTCAAAACTATCCCATAACCTTGGTTCTGAATCTGGGTTTTTTAAACATCTCGGTTCCTTTTAAATTGTAGTGGCTTGTTCTTGTCTCAAATAGCCTTCGAATATTTGCACGTAATACTCTGCACTTTGCTTTATACGTGATTTTGTGAGTAATTAAGTCAAGAATGAGGGATTTTCAACATCAAGTTAAACAAATAATGGCTCTGTAATAACTGTAATGAATTCTCAAGGCACTTTTCTGTAAAATAAATAATAATGGCTGTAGGTAAGTTTTACATGTTGACCGTACATCAGATATGGTGCAATCGTAGAGTTATACAAGGTTAAAACTGCACTATTTAGTCAGAAAATCAATACAAATGGTCAATAGCTAAAATTATTATCATTCAAATGCAGATTTTTGTTGATTTTTTGTTGTTCTTGAGTCTAATCAGTAACAGAAATGGTCACGTTCAGTATTTGTGAATTTACCTTTTGGATATTTCACGGTAAAAATCCCCATTGTCAAGTATGACATCGCCGCGTCGCAAATCAAACCACACACAGGCTTCTCATAACGGTGTTGTAGTTAATTACCCAAACCAAATGACTTCCGTTCTTGAAAGTTCTCGTCGCACTCAACCTGGGCACTGGGAAATGACTAAGGGGTCTAAAAGAGTCCAACAACAGCCTTCAATTAACACTAAGAACCTCTAATCACAATAATCATGCCTTGTCAGTGAGCAATTATTTAATTGTCGTCGCAGCGATATGTTTGAAGAAGTGTGATGCTGATTATACGGTGGAATTATGGAGCAGGAAAGCCAATATACATTTAACCCAAAGGTGGTATTTTGGGACATTTTAGTGCATCAAAGTGAAATATTTACGCTTTATTAGCAGTAATATATTCCATTTATAATCAGAGTACAGAATAAAGTTGGACGGTGACTTACCCTGCGCTTGGTAATACTTTGGTAACTACTTTTAACTCGGTGTTACAGTACATTTGTGGATTGGGAAATACCTGAATCTCAGTCGTGACATTTAGAGGCACGTGTCAATTAGGAGAGTCATAAAATACGAACGGAATATTTCCATTGGGGTTTGAAGTGGGCAGATTGTACTTGATATTAAAATAGTGCACACGCTGCAAAAAAAAGATTAAAAACTTCTTGCAGTCCTTTCATATTTTAGCTTGAATAAGAGACTTCAATAAATACAATTAAAAGACACGTTTTAGCATTTCTTTAGCTTGATTTGATATAATATTAAAGACCGATATTTGCGCTTTTTAGCACATTAGCTATTATCCTTGAACCTCCAGCAGAGGGCGATATTTTGGGCAAAAAAGCTTAATTTTAACACTTAAATGCAAATTCACAGCTTTCGTTTGCGTTTGGCGGGTCCCCCAACTGCTCGTCTCCATGGAGATGCTATAGCTTTGTCTCGAATGTTCCACAGTGTAGATTAAACCCATCCATCACGAGGAAGACAAGCAGGTTACAGCCCTTTGCTACGTTACAATTCAGATCTGCGGAGAGCCCTGCCTATTCACAGGAAGAATGACAGTATTTTTGAGTAATGCAAACACCCGTAATGAATAAATGCTAGAAGGAAGTTACATAATGACATAATAATTACCCAAAAATCCAAATAAGCCCTAAATATCGGCCATTGGTTTGTCTAGATTCGAAACAATGGTCATCGGTCATTGCAAAAGCCATTTCTGAGTATTGTTACTTAAAAAAAAAAAAAAAAGTCCCGGTCCAGTCTTGGTCCAGTCCTGGTCCAGTCCTGGTTCAGTCTTGGTCCAGTCTTGGTCCAGTCCCGGTCCAGTCCCGGTCCAGTCTTGGTCCAGTCTTGCTCCAGTTTTGTTCCAGTCCTAGTTCAGTCCTGGTCCAGTCTTGCTCCAGTCCTAGTTCAGTCCTGGTTCAGTCCTGGTTCAGTCTTGGTCCAGTCTTGGTCCAGTCCTGGTCCAGTCCCGGTCCAGCCCCGGTCCAGCCCCAGTCCAGTCCCGGTCCAGTCTTGCTCCAGTCTTTCTCCAGTTTTGCTCCAGTCCTTGTTCAGTCCTGGTCCAGTCTTGGTCCAGTCTTGGTCCAGTCTTGGTCCAGTCTTGTTCCAGTCCCGCTCCAGTTTTGTTCCAGTTTTGTTCCAGTCCTAGTTCAGTCCCGGTCCAGTTCGGGTCCAGTCCCTTTGCTACGTTACAATTCAGATCTGCGGAGAGCCCTGCCTATTCACAGGAAGAATTACAGTATTTTTGAGTTATACAAACACCCGTAATGAGTAAATGCTAGAAGGAAGTCACATAATGACATAATAATTACCCAAAAAATCCAAATAAGCCCTATATATCGGCCGTCAGTTTCTCTAGATTCGAAACAATGGTCATCGGTCTTAGCAAAAGCCATTTCTGAGCATTGTTACTAAAAAACCGACACAGATTTTCGTCAATACCGTCTTTTCTATCTCAAACTCTTTCAACCCCTCTGCCTTTGTCTCCTTGCAGCTAAGCGTCAGTAAATATAATGTAGGGCACGCTTCACGGTGGAAAATGAAAAATTTAACCGCAGAGAGAAAATGTGGTTCATTGTTCACAACAGTCAGCGTTTAATCTGCATAACCTGTTCGAGTCTGTCACATTTCGCTCCTGTGTGAAGGGATGGCATGTGTGGCATTTAAAGGCGAGCTGATAAAATGGCCGCCTGTTTGACCTTCATGTAATGTTCTGCATCAATTTAGAGGAAGTCCCGTCGTGTTTGGTGTGTGCAGGGTGTGTGTCCCTGTGTCTAATTAGAAAAGGGACGCAAAAGAATGGCCGCGACAATGACGAGTGATGCGCCGGCATGAGAAATCAATTTATACCAAATGGTTATTGCAATTATCTGCATCAGAGGGAACAGAAAGTATTGAAGTGATTTGGTGTTTATCAATGGCATTTACACGGGAAAGAAATGACTTAAAAAGGTCCCAAATTAGTCAAGACTGTTTTTGGACCATATTTTAAAGCTTGCACGACTATATGCTGGTCCTACTTCAGTCTTGGTCTAGTTCTGGTCCCGTCTTGGTCCCGTCTTGGCCCCGTCTTGGTCCAGTCCTGGTCCAGTCCTGGTCCAGTCTTGCCCCAGTCTTGCCCCAGTCTTGCCCCAGTCTTGCCCCAGTCTTGCCCCAGTCTTGCCCCAGTCTTGCCCCAGTCTTGCCCCAGTCTTGCCCCAGTCTTGCCCCAGTCTTGCCCCAGTCCTGGTCCAGTCCTGGTCCAGTCTTGCCTTGCTCCAGTCTTGCTCCAGTCCTAGTTAAGTGTTGGTCCAGTTTTGGTCCAGTCCTGGTCCAGTCCTGGTCCAGTCCTGGTCCAGTCTTGCCCCAGTTGCCCCAGTTCCTGGTCCAGTCTTGCCCCAGTCTTGCCCCAGTCTTGCCCCAGTCTTGCCCCAGTCCTGGTCCAGTCCTGGTCCAGTCAGCTTCCAAATATTGACCAATATATCGTAAATATAAACTGATGTATTGCTCATGTTTGCTCAGAAAGTCTCATAATGTTGGAATTTCTTTTTAAGAAGCTCCTGCCCAGTTCTAGCCCAGTTCTAGCGCAGTTCTAGCCCAGTTCTAGCCCAGTTCTAGCCCAGTTCTAGCCCAGTTCCAGCCCAGTTCCAGCCCAGGTCTAGCCCAGTTCTAGCCCAGTTCCAGCCCATTTCCAGCCCCAGTTCTATCCCAGCTCTTCTCTTGTACAGGCCTAATGAATAACACCAATGCTTGCTCGTTTTATCCCCATCGGAGTCTTGCGTGAGATGAACAAGTATGTGATCCGTGCACTTTTGCTGACGGGGCAGATGTGCACAGAGGCACTGAGGTCTAACACGCCTGACGCTCCTGTCACCGTCCCGGGACATTTACCAATACTCCAGGGTGATGGAGCTGTGGCTGAACATCCAATGAGGATCAGGGAAACAAGCGAAGGAATTACTGTCCCCCCAGTGTCACCTCCACGGGACATGGTGACACACAAGGTTTAAGCAAGACTGAGCAAGACTGAACAGGACTGAACAGGACTGAACAGGAGGGTCGACATTACAGCAGGTGAATGAATGGGAACATTTCAGTATCAGGTGTTAGGGTTAAAGAATTCTGGTATAATTAACTGACTTCCACAAGCTTTGCGACTGGATTTGCAATTTATGTTTTAAATTGAATTAAACTAAACTGAACCAAGAAACACAAAAACCACATTCCAGAACATGTTTGTACCATAGACTATCTATAAATGGACTGAGCTAACGTAGCATGTGGGTCTTCTGGCTCCTTCTGATCCTGTCTCCAATTGAGTTACAGTCTTGTCATTTTGGTCTTGAATGTTCATATTAACCCATTCTACATGATCCTGTGGTTTCTTTTTTCACCGTTTTGTCCATCAAAAAAATCCTATTCATAATTTAGAGCCTGGCTCCAAATTCACTACTAGAACTGTTAGCATCACAAGCGTCACTTCAGTCTATGGTCTGTACAGATCTAAACTACAGGTTTAGCCATTTTCATGCAGGATAAGACACGATAAATGTGTGGTCTGGAAGAAATTATAGTACATCAAAAACTGCAGCCTTTGCAATTTGCTAATTGCATTCAAATCTCATGACCTATAACCTACGGTCATGAGCTTTGGCTAATTAGCGAAAGGACAAGATCTCGGATACAAGCGGCCGAAATAAGTTTCCCCCACAGGGTGGCTCAGCGCTCCCTTACAGATCGGCTGAGGAGCTCAGCCACATGGGAGGAGCTCAGAGTAGAGCCGCTGCTCCTCCACGTCAGGAGGAGCAGCTGAGGAGGCTCTGGCATCTGGTCCAGATGGACGGGCAGACGGTGTTCAGGTATGTCTCACTGGAAGGACTATGTCTCTGATCTGGTCTGGGGTCACTCCAGAGGAGCTGGAGAAGTGTCTGGGGTGAGGGAGTCTGAGAGTCTCTGCTTAGACTGCTGCCCCAGTGACCCGGCCACGGATTCATACAAAAGTTTTCATACAAAACACAAACATTACAAATATGTGATGTTGACATGAGTGGAAAAGCCGAATCTTTAGGGCTGAGCAGTAAATCAAAGAAATGAATCAAGACTTTTTCCTCATATTGATTTTGATTTTCAATTTAAAAAAAAAACTAAATCAAATAGTTTCCAGTGCTGATTTAATTCCTTTTAAAAAGCATCACAGACACATATGATTGACTGACTGGATTAATTAAAAACATCACAGAACATTGCACATAATGAGCAATATTGTGTTTTCTTTTTCAAATGCCTTCCCAAAAATATGACAACATTCCGCACAAATGTAGCACCACAAATAAGAGACTTCACTTGCACTGAATCCTGCTCCAGTTTTGCTGCTGGGGTATCCAGTTGCACAGAGCGTTCTCTGGCGTGCGATTCTTTACATAGAGCAGATCAGTCAGTGTGTACGGCCACTGTAGGACATCAATCTACACCAGCTACGCCATTATTTATTCATGCTGGGGCTTGGGTTGCACGACTCTACAGGACATAATCAGAGAGAGAAACCAAGTGACATATTCAGTGTCACAGTTCTAACAAGAAATATTTGGTTTTAAATTTACAGTTTAACTATTTGTATTACTGCCATCTAAACAACTAAAAATGACTATTATTTTTTACCAACACAATATTTCTTTATGTTCTCAGATTTGTCATGTGAAATCACAGTACTGCACAATTAATTTTGTTTCTAGAAAATAAACAGCGCTTAATAATTTATCTTTTGTGCAAGGTAATTTGATTAAGTGGCATTTCCCCCCCAACTCATTTCAGTACTGAAGGTGCAGATTGGATTTTTTTTGGAGCCAATGCCAATATTCATCTTGCTATTTTGACTGATAAAAGATATATGCAAATATTTTTTAAAATATGCAGTAGAAACCAAATTTATAAACATATTGCTTAACAAAAAATAAGAACAAAATGTATTTATCTGATTTTAATTCATATTTTCACTCTGATGCACAAAGAACAAACCAGGAAATGATATATGGGTGCACAGAGACTGGGGCAATGCAGGAAAAATAGATAGTTGATAATTGATTTTGTGACTTTTAACACAAATAGACAAATTTATTCTGAAATTTTACTGCACACCACATTCTTTCAGTGACAAAAGACTATGGACGTCACAAGCATAACATGAGGTGAATCACACATCACATCAAACCATTTAAAACGCCGCCGATCGCCATTAAAACACGAATATAATCAGAATAAACAATGCACTTTCATGTAGGAGATGAGAAGTTTGCAATTGAACGAGCTCGTGCTGAGAAACCGAAGCCATCTGGAAGTACGTGAGATCACAGAGGCAAGCAGATGAGTGGCAACGCTTCCTCCATCACCGGCTCCGCATACAGATGGTGGACAACTTCACTCCGTCTTAAACCCAGACATTACCCACTTCAAACGCTTTCTCGTACCGCAAAAAAAGAGCTGATATTTGGGAGCTGCGGGCGAAGCTAATAAACACGCTCTGCACCTTTTTCCTACTTTTTATGTTTCGTTTTTAAATGATCGCGCTATGAAATATTCAATTGGATGTAGGGCGTGTAGTTTCACTGCAAGACTCTGAATTATGCTGCGTCTTTTTGCACCCGTCAGTATTTTTATCACTCATTTCAATGTAAAAAAGTAGGAAAAATAAGTAATGGAAATTGACAGCCGGTTTGGTCTGAGGTGCAAGCTTGTCCAATGGTATTTCTTTGCTTGAAAAGTTCCACAGTGGCATTAAACTTAATCTAAATTGTTGCAGGTGACGCCACTAGACCAAGTTACAGGTCGGTTCTGTGAAGAGATGGAAATGGAGGGAATTTAAGGCATTTTTAAGGATTTAAGTGTTGAATAATGTGACTGCAAGATGGATTTTTAATGGTGTACTGTGGAACATTCCAGGTAAATTAACAACATCTCCATGGAGACAAGGGCATTAAGAAGTGTTTATACAACTGCTGCATTCCAAACATTTAGCAATAGAGTTATGTTTTTAATTTAGGTTCACAGGCAAAGAACAGAGAACGGCGGAAATGAATCAACCATGAATTTACAATCTTTCATTTGATTCTCATTTGAAGTCATATTTTCTTTCATCTTAACGACAGACCGACGCGTTTCATATTGTAAAAGCAGACAGCTTTTAAGTCTTAAAAAATAGTGTTGTTACGAAGCTGAAATTTCACACTCAATTTTGATGCTAAGGAGCAGACTCGGTGCTCAAGGTCGTTTCTGATGCCACAATGATAATGAAAAACTCTTTCTTTGGACAATAGAACGTAATTGTCAACGTGGGACTTTCTTTTATATCCCCATGTGGTCTTATATCTGTAATAATCCCTCAGTGTCCAGGAAGGTTCCATAATGTTCCATATACACAGCAAAAAGTGTTAAAATTTACTCTCAGAATCAGTTTTAACATTTTCTCAGTGTTAATGAGTCCAATCTGTTCTAGAGGTAATTTAATATTATTGAAAATGTTAATTAAGTAACACTGGACCAACATTCCTGTTTGACCCCAAAATTAAGAGTTCTATTAACATTAACACTGTGTGGGGTTATCCTGATCTTTAGCTAAACAACACACAGAGGTGTTTTATTTTTACATTATATTTTAGTTAATTTAAGATGAAATTATGCACAAAACGTTTAAACTGGTCTGCTCTGGTGGGAGTTTGAAGTGGTGGGTGGGAGTAGCCAAATTAACACTAAGGGGAGATGAATTAACTTCAACTCTGGCAAATAACACTAACTCGAACCCCCATTTAACTTTCAAATAGTTAATACAACACTTCTTGCATTAAAAAAAACTTTTTAACCCTGCAGTTTTTGCTGTGTACTAGTCCATGTGCTTTTATACTTTCATTGTAACTCTAGAAAAGGGTTAATTTCTGTCCTATGAATGTGGCTTTTTTTAGTATTGATACTTTGAATGTAACAACCAAAATATTGCTGTTATAAATGCATCTAGATCTTAGTTTTTTGGATTCTTGTCAAGGCATTTGAAGAGAAAGAAGTAGCATTTCACAGTTTTGTTAGCCTCTACAAAATATT
>KN503080.1:95514-109038 GCA_000787155.1 Scartelaos histophorus | reverse complement strand
TATTTATTATTTATTTAATTTTTTATTGTTTTATTTTATTATTTTTTTACGTATTTTATGTTTTTTTATACATTTATTGCTCTCTTATGGCTTTGCTCTTATTTGATTGTACTGGTTTATTGTTTTAGGACAAATATGATTTTAATCTGTGTTTAATGAGCGTTTATTTTATTATTATATTATTATTGTTGCTTTTAGTCTGTATTTGTGTAGCACTTTGGAAACTGTTTGTTTATGGAATGTGCTATATAAATAAAGTGGACTGGATGTAGTAATACAGGAAGTGCTCCAGCGTGTGTTAAACTCCATACACCTTCACTAGAATCATTTGGATGATTTCAGCTCTGGAATTGCCTCTCTTTCAACTACACAAAAGGTAAAAGTTAGCTGTTAACTTGCAAACTACCATTTCATGACATCACAAGGTGGAACAGAGCATTTTGAGCTTTGGAGACGTACACAGAATTATAATAAAGGGTTACTCAAACACGTGTGAATGAAACAAAACACAACTACTGGTATGTTTTTGACAAGGTAACAGCATTAAAACGTGGCTTAAAACTCACAAGAGCGAGTTTTGCATAATACAGGACCTTTAATTTAATTGCATTTAAAAAATACACCAACCAACAACATATCTCTCATTTAAAAGAATATTTTGTTCTCTGCAGATAACATTGCATAAATTGAAGCCTTTGTCCTATTTCTTGTTTACACTAAAACCCTTATGTACATTCTCTTGAACCAAATCACATAATAACGTTACTTGTATTATTATGGACGTGTTTTGAAAGCTGCGGGCCTATTCAAACAAAAACTCAGGTTCAGTGAATGCCTCGTGAATGGGCTCTTGAAAATGCGCTGAGTTGATTAGAGCTTTATGAAGACGGCCTTTTGATGAAAGCACCTTTTCATATGGAGATATTTGAGATGAGAGGAGGAGGAGAAGAAAAGACGCTGTGTTTTTAAAGAGATTTGCCAACAAGGTGTAAGCTATGACGCAGGAAACAGGTGCACCGCCCTCCCAGAACTGAGGATTATATAAACAGAAATAATTTTATCAGCATAAGTCTTAGAGCTGTCAGTATTATACAGGTGCAGTTTGTCTTTCTGCCACATTCCCTGGGGGTGTGAAGCTAACTGTAGCCTCTGCTCTGGTTTTAATTAGACTTTTTATTTTTTTTAGACTAAAACATAGCTGGAACTACACAGAAGATTCCAGAAAGCTAGGATTTTTATTGAAAATTAAACTCCTAGACAGGCCCATGTACTTGATCACAGGCTCCTGAAAGTGTGTTGTTTACCGTATTTTTCAGACTATAAGGCGCATCTAAAATCATGACATTTTCTCAAAAATCAACAGTGGCCTTATAATCCAGTGGCCTTATGTATGACCTTTGGTTGTGTTTAACCTCCAACCGATTGCATGTTGTTCACATTAGTCTAATAACGTATTAGTGGGCGAGTCAGGAGGAGTAATATGTTGGCGACATATAGGGCGACTGTGCAACATACCAGTAGTTCTGCCGTGTGGTGTTCAAGGACCCAAAATGCCACCATTACCATGCAGATTTCAGGTTTTGTATTTTTGTGTTAAAACTGAACAATGTTGAGAGGGATCCGGGCATGTTTGATGCCCAAATCACCAACTGTTAAACTTATATTTTTGTGTTAGCTACAACTGAGAGTTATTGTAAATGACCTGAATAAAGTTCGATTTATCTGACACGTGTTTTGTTTCTCTTATTGAGCCTTATAATCCGATGCTCCTTATGTGTGGACAATGACACAACTGACATATTATTTGATACTGCGCCTTATGATCCGGTGCAATTTATAGCCCCAAAAATACCGTATATCCGTTTTGTTTTTTGTCTTAAATTTTCATAAAACTTTTTGACAGTGTTTCCGAATATGTGCATTGTGTTGCCATGGTAACTCCTAAATATCCCACCAATAGAGATTCATGCAGAAAATCCCAGCTTGATGCCACTGGATATAATCAATTCCCAGTATTCTCCCGGCACTTCAAATTATTTACAATACATTCAAATTGCAGTTGTTTAAGGTGCACTATGAAACTTTTTTGCAGGGAGTCCGTCACATGCTTGTTGCTATGTCAATGCCCTGCCTGGAATGTTCCACAGTATGACATTAAACAGCTCTACCTGACATCTATTCAATTACATGTGGTTTTATAGCTCAAAAATAGTAACAAACCTGGCTGATATATATTGGGCCAATAATTGAACGTTTTTGCATATCGGCTGTAGACCTTAAAGATGCACCGTGTAACTTTTCTGGTGAAGGTTCTGCCACCTGCTTGTCTCCATGGAGATGTTATTGTTTTGTCCCGGTGATGCCTGTATCCATCTTGCAGTTACTCAATAATATGGGTTTTTACTGACCTAAAAACCTGCATTGTGGGCTCACCTCGCCACAGATCTAACATGTAACGTGGCTCCGTCGTGTCACCTGCTGTCTCCATAGAGATAAATAAGTGTAATGCCAAACTGTGTAACATTCCTCTACGTACAGAAGCATGTGACGGATCCTTCACCAGCAAAGTTCCACGGTGCAACTTTAATATTTCGTTTTGGTCAATTTGCTGCCTAAAAATGCACACTTTAATACAGAGAGATGGCTGCACAAAACGTGACTACAACACTCTCTTAAAGGTTTATGGTTTAAAAAAAAGGCTGCGGATGAGTTTGTATTAAATTTAAGATACATAATTTGGGAAATACAATCAAAATTGGGCAAAAATATCTGCAGACTTTCTCAGCCATCTGTTGTTCTTGATTTTACACAAAAAATATCAACACCAGCCATGAAAAAAAAACAATATCAGTCGGGCTCTAGCTGCCAGACTAAGAAAATATCTCTGATCTTCTTACCAGTTATCAAAGGTTGGGGTCTTCAGATACTGCCTGACCTCCTCTGACACCTCCAGAGAGCTGAAATGAGACGAGCGGCTCAAGGTAACAGTGTATGGACATGAAGTTTGTATGTTTTATGTTTGTATGCACCTCATCTGAATAAACTTCTCTCGGACGTGCTCACACTCCTCTCTGGTTTTCCTCAGCGCCCTCTTGTGGTAAAAAGGAGAGGGTTTGTGGGTTCCTTCAGACAGATCTTTGAACAAACCCAACCAGCTCAGGTGCTCCACGCTCTGGGATACAAATAGACACACTAAATAGATGCATGCAGATGTTTTATTGACTAGACATTAAAGGTGTGTAACTTTTCTGGAGGAGGGTCTGTCAAATGCTTTTCTTCTTGGAGATGTTATTGTTGGAATGGTTCACAATACGGCATTAAACCTTAAAATAAACCACCTGAGAAGAATGAATGAAAGTCAGAGCTGTTTAATGTCAAGCAGCTGATAAACTAGCCCTGTGAAAGTTACATAGCGCACCTTTAATATTGCTTTTTCTGGTAACAGTTGTAATGATTTATTCTCAATTGTTTGGTGTTTTGTTTTTCATGATAATTCTGTTTTTCAAAAAGCAGAATGAGGTTGCGATATATGACTAAACAAAGATGGAGCTTTCACATGAGGTCTGTCCATAAACTTGTCTTCTATGTGCAGGCTAAAGGTACATTACTCATTACTTTCTGGTGGAGATTTCGTCGTCTACTTGTCTCCATGGAGATTTTATTGCTTTGTCTAGAAAGTTTCACCTAAAATCACGAGGGAGACAACTATAAGGTACATTACAGGTCAGATCTGTGGAAAGTCTCCCCTATTCAAAAATAGAGAAATATTGTATTTTTGAACAATAGGAGCACCCACATTGAATAAATGCTAGACTGATGTGTTTCATGTCATACCGTGGAGCAATAACATGTCCATAGAGACAAGCAGGTGACGGACGGAGAAAAGTTGCCCAATGCACCTTTAAACCAGATTCAATGCTGATTAACTGATATCTTTTTAAAACACAGGCTACATCTGGGCTCTAAATTGAATTTTTCAGTAGTTTCTATGATCCAGGGGTGTCCAAACTTTTTGCAAATGGGGCCAGATTTGGTGTGTTAAAAATGTAGGGGGGCCGACCTTGGCTGACGTTCTTACAAAGAACAACAATATATTTAAACAAATTTCAGCAAGACATTCTGTGTTTCACATTTGCTTTTTTATTTTAATTTCAGCGATCTTAAGCATGTCTTTGTTCATTTGAGAAACATGCATATCATATGAAATTGAATATTCACTTAACTTCACTTTTTAACACTTTAACTTTTGAACATTTGAAACATAAAAAATATCCCACCATGGCAGTTCAATATTCACAGAAATTTAAAATAAAATAACAGAGAAATGAGCAAGTAATAGTCATATCAACAAGTGCAGGGCTCATTTGAAATATGACATTTTTAACTATAAATGTTGATTTGATTTTTAGAAATTTTAGAAAATTGGGGGCAAAGAGTCACACATATGCAGGTAACAGTGCTGCTGCCCAATGTATTAAGTCTTCGTGCGGGCCAAACGTTATTGATTTTATGACAGAGGCTGGATGCGGGCTGGATGAAATTTGACCACGGGCCACATTTGGTCCCCGGGCCGGACTTTGGATATGTCTGCTATAATCAAACTGCTACAAAGATCAGAAATAACGGGAAAGTGTTAAACAAATGCTTGGTTGGTAATTGGGCTCACATCACCAACCAGGCAAACTAACTGCAGATGTACAAAGAAATAGACAGATCGTTAATTTCTTTATAAATATATAAATCAATATTGAATGAATAAATATAGATCCCAAAGGAACGTCATATTGCTGCATACTTTTCATGACTGGATCCTTGAACCGTTTGGGGACATGTGGAACTTGGCTAATACAAGTCTTAAAAATGAGTAGATAGATTTGATTCTTTAACCTCTTAAGATTCAGTTAAGAATGTTAAGAAACTCTGCTCACCTCTAGTTTCTCTCTAAAAGAATCCACTTGTTTCTTCATCTCATAAACAACCGCTGGAGTGTCACCACCTTCGATTAAAATCTTCTTCTCCAGCCCCTGCAATCTGACAGCACACCACATTTTATCTATAAACATAACAATAAAACATGGAATTTCTATAATTGACCTACATTTACTGTAAACATGAGCTTTTTTGTACCTTTTCTCCATGGACAGAAGATCAAATCCCATTGCTCCAGCCAGCTCCGCTCCTACCAGGACAACAACATTAAAAACATGTAAATGAGCTTCACTTTGAACAGATACTTTTCCTCAGTAAATACCTAAAGGCTCGCTGTTGTACTCGGCGGCCACCACTTCCAGTTTGTAGCAGCAGGTGGGGCTGTTGGGCTCCAGACTGGGAGAAATGTTGATGATGTTTCCTTTGGGGTTGTAAAGTTTCAAAATGTCGTGGGGACCAGCCTCAGCAGCACATCGGAACAGATCTGGAAAGTATTTTAGAATTCAAGCAGATCAACCCGATATACAAGTAGAGATCTTACAAAATTGTGAATATGCCACTTTTACGTTTTTAAAAGCCTTGAAAAAGCCTCTTATAATATGAAGAATTAAGATTAGATAGTGTTTAGTAACAGTTATTTCTTCAAAGGCTCATGGTCTATGTCGTTCTCTTCTCTTTTTGCTGTTGCTGCATGATATATTGTGATAGCCCACCATATTATTGTAAAACTTTTGACAATACAAAGATATTTGAAGACATATACAAAGATATATGGAGATATTTCAGTTATTGTTACTATGCTGTGCACAAGAATCAGCAAACTACAGACAGAAAGGAACTACACAGTCAATAAAACAGGGACCAAACTGGGGACCCCTTTACTGCATGCAAATAAATATGGATAATTTTTGCATATCGTTACAATTTACATAATAAGCTTGAAAATGTATTATTCAAAACAAAACTAGGTGGCATCCATATCTGGGGACATCATTAGCTTTATGCAAAACTCTTATTTCTCTTCTTATGCCGTTGCTTTTCCTGGTCCTGTGTGTTATGGAATTTTGCGTCCCCCACGTCGGCTTAGCAAGAACACCTCCAATTCATTGTTCACATTTTTCTGTGGTTCGCTCTGGTGTCATCCAACTATTACAGAATTTGTCCTTATTTAACATGATCAGTTTCCTTGGGTTCTCTGCTCTTCTCGTTTGTCTTCACGCCATCCTTCTTAGTTCATATTTAAACCTCTGTGCAGAAGGAGAGTCCCAAAACACAATTAGAAAATAAATAAGATAGAATAAATGTTGGAAAGTATTACATTAAATGGTGAATAAAAAATTGTTTTAGTTTAGTTTATATAGTTTATTTGACGGGGACCATGTACAGCATTAATCAAAGAAATACTGAAGATGCTAATTTCCATCTGCAGTTGCTGAGACTGACAAGACATTAGGGGTATGAGACACAATTTCCACAAGACGAAACGAGACGTGAATTATTATAATAAATAAATGTGTAAATAACATCTACAAATGAATAAATAAGTACAAAATAAATGCAAAAATTTAAAAATAATTACATGCACAAATAAGTAAATAGTAATAAAATTATACAAAAATGTAGAAACCAAGCACATTTTAGCTTTTAACCATTTAATTTAATACTTTCCAACATTTGTTCTTGTATTTTTGTATTTCTAATAATGTCAGTTTTGGTCCTCCATACTGGACTGTTACATAGTACAGCATTAAACTTACCTATCTTCCATTTATTTTATCGTTTATGTGTTTTTATTGCTCAAAAATACATTGAAAAACATGCATTCTTAGTTGAGTGCCTCTCCACAGATCTAACAGAACTAAGGACTTGGCCTTGTGTCTCCTGCACATATTCCAGGCAACGCCATAACCTCTATGTGGAGACGAGTGGGTGATGTATCCTGCACCATAAAAGTTAAATTTCATCTATTTCAACTATATTTCATAGATAAAGTAGAAGAACAAATTCTATAGGCCTGCATTGCTTTTCACATAGTTGGTGGTTCACTTAAATGCAATTTCACAAACAAAACAACACAAAAGAGACAAGAAAGCCATGTAATCCAAGTGCTCAGGTGAGTGTACAAGTGCAGGACACATGGAAAACTGATCTTCAGCCGTGAGGAGCTGTCAAAGGCAGCTGCAATCAGGGAAGCTCAGACCACCTCCAAACACTCCCATGGATTTCAAACACTAAATTGTCACCAGTATGCACTAAATCCAGCATAATAACTGAAAATACACATTTGTAATTTATAATCTACCTCACATATGTTTAATAAGTGAGATTTTAACACTGAATTGTTCTTACTACCTTTGAGATCTTGGGCCGGACAGTCCACGGGGAACTCTGCCTGCTCAGGTCGTCCGTTGACAGTGAAGTAGATGATTTTGGTGTCCATGTCCTCCATCCAGAAGATCCAGAGTGGCTGATGTTCGGCTTGGTGTGTAGGGTTACTGTCAGTCTATCTTCATCACCATCAGTACAGACCTCACTCCTCCCATTGACTGTATGCTCCTCCTCTTCATCACTCCTCCCACAGTTGATCTTCAATGAGGGAGGCTTCAGTTCCTTCTTTTAGGCCGTTAATATAGAGAATAGGTTTGGGTTAACTGCGTTTCCTGTAGCAGCAGATATGCCAAATGATGCAAGTACTGTCTGGGTGCCTACATGGATGAAATCTGACTATGTTTGCAGCTAAAAACATACAGTTCTTATTATTTATTGTTTATTTATTTATTTTTCTCAATTTTTTGTGCACATAAAGCAGATGCCAAAGAGAAAAACAGAGAAAAATCCCCCTCCCATTATCCTCCCCATTGTCTCCAGAGGAAAAAATAAAGAATGCATTTTTAAAGAAACTTCAATAACTAAATACATTTGATAATTAAAATAATTGAGACCTGTTTCATTTAAAAACATACTTTAATTGCATTATGTGACTTAAAGGTGCACGGTGTAACTTGTCTGGCCTAGAATGTTCCACAGTATGGCCATAAACTGGAAGCCAAATTACAGTTAAGATCAGTGGAAAGGTGATCCCACTCACAGTAAGAATTAATGTCTTATTCAGATATTTTTGAGCACTTTAACACCTCTGATTACAAGATTACTTTGTTACTATACTCTGGACAATTTAAACCAAAGCATTAACATCCCCATGGAGACAAACGAGTTTTAGACAGTCTCCAGAAAAGTTACACAGTGCACCTTTAAGATTCAGTATACCTCCATTACAACTGCATTGAATCATTTAACCTTTTAATTTACATTTTTAATTTAAAGCACAATGTATTTACTTTTTTGTAGGTAAAGCTTACAAAAACATATAGAATACTAAATCAACTACGGATGATGTTAATATATTTTTTGTATACTGTACTTACCTTTTCATTGGTGGTGAAGTTGTTGCTTTTTTAATCATTGCGCAAAACTCGTTTGTTGTACTTCATTTGTTTTGCAATTTGAAAGATATTTAATTAAAAAATAAATAAATAAATAAAAAATCAAGACTAGCTTTAACTTTAACTTTTCTACCTTCGCCTCCTCAGCAGTAGATGGCGCTGTCCCGTTTTTCCCATTTACAGTTTTCGCTTGAGTTCCTCTTCCGGGTCACCACATGGACGATCAGCAACAGCAGCATAAGAACGTGGTTTGGGCGAATTTATAAGATTTTTCACTTTTATCGTAATGTATATTTAAAACTTTATACATTTTATTATCAAAATGACGGAAACGAAAGCAGAGGCGTCTCCAAAACAGCTGCTAGCGCTAAATCCTCAACAAGAATCCGAGTTCCAAAAGAAGGTCCAAGAGGCTAAGAAGAACAAATCAAGCAAGGTGGGTTTAAGATCTAAATCTGGTTAGACTGTACATTCTGTTCTGTTAATTTGTCTCGCTAAGATATTTATTGTAATTGATTAATTTTATCGTATCGTTATTTGAGATCAAAATGTATTCTTGAGTGGTGTACACACGTGGACATCTTTTTTTTTTTTTGGTTTGTCAGTATACAGTGTCTAAAATATGTTATTAGTTTGTGTTTTATTTTATTTAGAAACAACAGCTACTCCTACTTAAACCTCCTAAGTTACATTAAATAGTGTTTTTTGTCGTAGTCCCCCTATTCTTCTTCTATTGGCATAAAAATATAAAATTAAAATAATGATACACTCGAGAACGATTCAGCCCATTATTGACACACAAAGATGCTTAACAAACAATAAAGAAACAGTACAAAATTAGACTGGTTGCTCATTGAAGCCCATTATGTGATTACAGTAGTCAAACATGACTGCTTTATACTACACAAACTGCTAGTGCCAACAAAATCTATGGGAAACATTGTCAGTAATACATGCTGAAATGTTGAATGTCTGCTTATCTGGCTGTCAAGTGTATTTTAATATGCACGTTATTTTCACATTGCTTTAATTTTCATTTTCCAGGGTACTAAACTCACCCCTGGAGTTATTTATGTGGGACATCTGCCTGTGGGTTTGTTTGAGCCACAACTGAAATCTTACTTTGAACAGTTTGGCAAAGTCCTGCGTCTGCGTCTCTCCAGGAGTAAAAAGGTAAGACTATTCTGTATATTTGAAATGTTCTTAATGAAGATGGAATAGATTTACTTTTTGGACTATTGGCTCATACTGAAAATGGCTTTGGATCTAAAAATGGTATAAAGTCAGATAAATGAGCCCAAATCAATGTCGTACGTTATGCTTATTGCCTGCTCCTGGATTGGCAGAGCGATAAAACCCATGTGCCTACAAACCTTTGACAATCAACAGACTATTCTTGATAATTCTACAAAACCAGTAACTGAAGAAATATTTTAGCAATGTCAGGTGTAAAGTGTTTTAAATTGTGTCTTTTTGTGTTGCAGACAGGTGGAAGTAAAGGCTATGGGTTTGTAGAGTTTGACTGTGATGAAGTCGCCAAGATTGTTGCTGAGACGATGAACAATTACCTCATGGGAGAGAGGCTCATTAAATGTATGTTTGATTATCTATGTCATAACAATAGCAAACCAAAATTTCTATTTTCACTTGTGAATTTTTCATTTGATCATACCTGGATGACTAAGGATTACTTTATAACCAACAATACATTTTAATATGTGCAATCATTTTTTACTGCAGCAATTTGAAAACTATATGTGCAAATAAATAAATAGGATTAGATTGAATATGAATGACAGTACCTTGCTAATAAACATAGCCATATTGTGGTTGATCTGTGGCATAATACTTACACATATTACTCACTATAACAAGGTCAAGGCAAAACTTTAATAAAGACTGTGCATTTTGTTTCCCAGGTCATGTGGTCCCCCCAGAGAAAGTGCATGAGAAGATGTTTCTTGGCTCCCAGAGAAAGTTCAGTAAACCCTCCCGTCCAGCCGTGGCGCGCTACAACAGGAATCACACTCAAGAAGAGATAGACAAAATGACCAGCAAACTCCTGCGTAAAGAGGCTAAACTCCGCAAACGCCTGGCAGAGCATGGCATCGACTACGACTTTCCAGGATTTGTAAGTACTACATTCTTAAAGGTGCATTGTGTAACTTTTCTGGTGCAGGGTCTGTCAAATGCTTTTCTCGGTGGAGATGTTATTGCTTTGTCTAATGTTTCACAGTATGTTAGATCTGTGGAGAGGCAACCTCAGTCACAGTCAAAATGCCTGTTATTCAAGGTATTTTTGAGCTAAAACATCACATGTAATTGAATAAACGTAAGGTAGAACTGTTTAATGTCATACTGTGGAACTTTTCAGACAGAGCAATGACATATTCGTTGAAAAAAGCACCCTTATTTGAGGGACCTTGAACCAAAATGTTATATGGTGCACCCTTTTAACAAGTTTTATTTTGTGTATATTCACAAATTAATGTTTAGTTTTGTCATAATATAAAAATTTAATATGATTTTTGATCCGACAGTGGAAAAAGTACATTTATATAATACTGTTTGATGCAGCCTTTTCTTTAAAATTATGATTACAGTATTGGCCTAATGCGTTTTTCAAAACTAAATATTTGAAGAAACTTGTGTAACCATGTGATCTGAAACTCCTCATGATAAAGATTATGTCAATAATAAGCCTGGATAAGCCTCATTTAATTATTTTGCTTTGCTTAAATAAAGACTGCAGTTGTAGTATTTGAGTATTGTGTTGGTTTTTTTCTCTCTCTGAAACTTATAATTCATGTTTTTCCAGTCTGGCCAAGTCCCCAAGAAGAAGTCGGATGCCAACACTTCATCTCTCAGTGATGTAAGGATCAGTTTTTGTATTCTCTCACCTTTAGGGCCGTGTGCACAGACTGAAAATGGCCCCTGGTGAGTCAGTGACCGGGGGCCAGATAACTGTGCAGATATTACAGTGGTGCGTTAATGCTTATCGCACTTGATATCTGTGGCAGTGTGATAAAACCCATGTACCAACAAGAAAACTGGATTTGTATTTACTAATGCTACAGTAAAATATTTAATGTAGGGAGTTTTACATTTGCCTTTGGTCACATGCACAGTCAAAATCTGATTAGTGACAGACTGTTTAAGTTATAAGGCTATTAAAGGTCCTATATTATGGTAAATTTTCTCTTAAAGATATAACCAATGTTAGAATGATGTTACCTTATCAAAAACATACCTGCAGTTGTGTTTTGTTTGGCGTCATGTGGACCCTTTTTTAAATGAAATATAAATCGTGAAGTCATCCAGTTTCTTCTGATCGTGGTCAATGATTTGAATTATCTGCAAAAATCCAAATAATGATAATCAAATGTTTGGTGTGTATGTGAATATAGCAAATTAAAGGATCCTTTGAATGCCAAATATAAGGGAAATATTGGGCAAGTTTCAGGTCGTAATTATTGCAATAAACTAAAAACCTGTTCCAAGAAAAATTTGTGCAGTGTTGAAATGTTATAGGTGTACTATGTAACTTTTTGTTTGAGAAGCCGTCACCTGCTTGTTTCTATAGACATGTCATTGCTCTGCCTGGAATGTTCCACAGTATTACATTAAACAGCTCTATCTTATATTCACTCAATTACAGATGGTTTTAAAGTTTAAATATAACTAGAAAAAACAGGCATTCTGACTGTGATAGAAATGGTTAATTCCATACTGTGAAATATTCCAGAAGCAGAAATATCTCAAAAGCATGACAAACTTTTGATAGGCCTTCCACCAAAGCAAATTACTTAAGCAACAAAAATATAAATGCCAAATCAAAAAACCTGCAATCTTACAATTAAATTTGTAATAAAATCTACTTCCTGATCCTTTTCCAGGACACGACCCCCCTCTGTACCCCCTCAGTGCTGGAGAGGAGAAAGTCCATGGTGGTGGATGATGAAGAGGATGATGAGATTGTCGTGAAGATGCCGCCGAAGTATGAGGAAGAGGAGGGCTCATCAGAAGAGGAAGAGGGAGCGGAAGAAGAGGAGGAAGAAGAGGAAGAAGACAAAGAGGAGAATGAAGCGGGAGAGTGAACAGATGGAGTTATGGACCTTACATTGAACTGTCAGGCCCAAGATAATGTGGAGTCTGAAAGTGACAGCAATGGGACTGCTTCTTGTGTCTTGGATAATCACATGTTGATTCAAAACGACACAGTATTTAATTGTGAATATTTTTCAGTCTTTGAGGTTCTCCCTTTACAATGAACTTTGTAAAATTACAGTCAAACCATATCCACAAACTTAAACAATAAGTAAATAATTGTCCTAATCAATTGTGTATTGCATTTCTCTTTATAGTTGTACACTCAGTCATGCGTGAAGAATAAGGAGCATTGAACTGGCTTCATTTTGACATGGTATATCTTACCAACTTTATTTCAAAAGCACTTTAAAAACATTACAGCCGGTCTGCACAAACAGAACGGACCAAGACAAATACAGTCAAAGTCCCAATAAAAACATTAATACACAGAAAACAATAAGAGACAAAGTGCTCAAATTAACCACAAAAAAATCGAAATCTCATCTGCAAAAAGCAAGTGAAAAAAGGTGCGTTTTTAGAAGTGAGAGTGTAGAAATTATGCTTAGGGCGGTGGGAACTGTCAGAAGTTTCAAATAATGAGAGACTCATGGAAGTCTTAATTAGATTCGTCAGTTGATAGAGAGCATTCCCTTTTTTCTTTTTTTTCTTTTTTTTTTTAGGTTAAAAGTCTGGGAAGTATTCATGGGTCTAGAATCTGAGAAATTAAAATGTTGTTTGATGAGAGGAATCCAGTGTTGTCCAGTTAAAGTAACTACTGAATTATAAATTAAGCCCTGCTCTCATGGTAACCCTTTGGTGAAATTAGATATTTCCACCATTTGTATTCAAAGTTTCCATATTGACTTTGGTATTAAAGTTTCATTTCCACTGAGAAACTATTAAGTTTTTCTGTATATGATCCTAGCTAGAATATATAGTTTGTTGTTAACTATAGCCAATGTATAAAATACAGATGTTTTTTGTTAATGTTTTAATTATTAACGGTTATTATACTGCTGGGTTTCTCGTGTTCTGTACTCCAATAATATTTAATATGCATGGG